>BMAO01015887.1:0-42991 GCA_019973975.1 Trichonephila clavata
TGCTTTTCCTATTCGCACCATTTTTGAAAGGTTGACTAGTAATAATGAACGGTTCTTAATTCACTTTGAAAAATTCATATGTTGTTGTTATTTAATTTTTAAATAAGATTTAAATGATTTTTAATTTAACTGTTTTTATAAGTTTGAAATGATTACCTAATAGTCATTATTTATCAAGTTTTTCAAAGTTCGAGAAAAATTAATGTATAGTTGATACACAATATTTTTAGTGAAGTAAGGGACAACTTCGGGCTTACTCCTACATTAAATAACGTATTTAAAAGAACAAAAACATAAGTCTCAGATCTGCAGTGGAATAATAATAAAGTGAAAATTAACCTTACGACAACAAAGCTAAGTAAAGATTTGTTGACTTATTTTTAGATCTATTACAAACAATTGTCAACTCCATAATCAAATACTAGTTTACAAAACTCATCAAGCGTTAAAACGTTATTTATTTAATTTGTCGCACGAAAATGTTATCTAAAGATCATAGGAATTTATATCGCCAAAAATGTCATATCTAACTAGAACTTCCTAGATTAGTGTTTTCAGCAGGTACGTGTACCTTAACTTGGGAGATAATGAAAAGGATGATGGTGCATATTAATGGATATATTGAATATAAGAGAAAAGCCGCTTTACTATTACTAAAGAACTTACAACAGAGAATGGTGATGTCATACTATGTTTATTTATGAACACCGGGTTTACAGCTATTCTTCTGTTCGGTATTAATAGTCGTGGCTTATTAAAAGAAATTTAACCATAGATTCATGGATATGGAAATAACTCTTCACCACATAAACAAATAATGAACACGAATGTATTTGCTTATTATATTTAAACCACAAAATACTCAATATATCAGATTTTTAGAAAATTCACTATAATTAATCTCATAGTTACTCACAGAGGGCTTCAATGTTGGCGAAACTGTTATCTCCTTATATTTTATCATAAAGCGACTTTAATTGATCCAAGCTTGCCATCGAAGTAAATAGGCACACAGTCTTATATTTTTAAATTATTAAATGTATACTTACTAATATACATCAAGGCTTGTATACTGAAAGAAACAAAAATGTAGTGTCCAAAAGCATGGTTATAATTCAAAATGAATAAAATAAGCAAATAAATATTACTTTGTTTTATCTATAAAAATATTAAAGAGTTTCAGCTGGATTGAATGCAAACTAGATGGAACAATATCCATTTATTGTAACATTCTATTTAAATGGTTTAATTACAAGAACAACCAGTTGCAGAGCGGCTTTATCGAGTTTCAAATTGCAGTATGTGTGTACGAAATGGGGCACCACCACAGTTTGGGGCGTGAAAGTGTGAAATGTTCCCGGTGGAAGGAAAGAGATTGTCCAATACCGGCTACCTGTAAGATCTCTTAAACATACTGCTTTTGACTCTTCTTGGGCGAGATGTGAAAACATTGTTTACCAATTCCAAAGCTGCTGAACTCTGAAGCTGAATTATAGCGTCCATTCTAAGTGTTGATTCTATAATGCTTCACAAGAACGCGATAGAGAATTGCTTTGCGCCCAACATCAATAACCACATTGAAATTGTACACAAACATATAAAAACATTAGTATTTTTATATGAAACATAACAAACCGAACCATAAGTGTTTATTGCAATAAGCATGTTTATTTGCAATTAACATTTGTAACTGTTGTTATACTTTTAGGACACTCGGTATATCTCTGGATTGTAGTTGTTGTTGCTAATGCCACCTGTCTTACGAGGTCAGATCGAGACTCTCAAAATTCATCGTTGCAAAGGACTGAATGTACGCCTTTCATTATCCGTAGCTTTAAGCACCATGCAGGTGACAGCACGTTTTGGCTTGGTTCCTCCCTAATTTTAAAAAAGAACACCTAGAGGTGGTCAAGGGCCTCCAAACCCCTTCCACCGGCCTCACAAGACGACTTGCAACTCGATGGCTATTTAGAGTACCTCCATGCCTCAAAGTCATTATACATTTACAAATATCCATGAATTTCAAGGATTCAAACCTAGATCCAACGATATAGCAGCCAGCGTCACTAAACACTATACCTTGATGGGCTGCTGGATTATAGTGTTATCACTGTACCTGTATATAAATGACTGGCTAAATAGATCGACATGATGCAAAAACAGTCAGAGACCTATTTATCATAGACTAAAAGTGCTCCATTTTGGAGAGATTTTACCGTTGCGTCGACTGGATTAATGATGAAGAAACTTGAGAACCAGCCTTTTAAAGCCATTTATATGCTATTGGACATTATGAATGTAAGTGGAGAGGTCCATGAAAGGAATGGCAACACTACGGCACGTAGAATCACAACGGCATTCCTAAGACAAAAGAAATTAAAGTAATAAGGATTAAAGATAGTAAGGAATAATTAGGAATAAATATTTTTAAATTACAAAATATTAAATAAGATGTCTTGGTATCAAAAAATATAAAAAACAATAACAACATGAAGTATTAAAATTTTTTTACTCCCTGATAAAGCTTTTCCTTTTAAAAAAAATGCACACTTCAAATTTCTCGTAAGCTAGGTTTTCAACAAGGAAAAAAATATGTCTAGGTAAATCATACTTTATATTTCCAATGCTATACTCAGGACGTAAATGAACTTAAAAAAACATTATTTGTCAAAAATTAAAAATAAATTTTAAAAAATATTTTTAAAAACTAAATTCTTCCACTATCATAAAAAAAAGTTTTTAGATTTTAAAAATTCAATTTTTTTTTAGCTATGACAAGACTTTTTTTAAGAATATTAAAACATTTTTATTTAAATTTTAACTACAAACACTAATGGTAATTAATTGATGGATATAAAGCAAAAAAAAAAAGAGTTATTTATATAAATCTTTCTAAATATTCAAGAAAACGTTACCACTTTAATTTTATCACTTAATTTTTGAAATTTTAAATATTTTTCCGCGAAAGATCTGAACTTTTTTTATTAAATTTAGTTTTAAAAAATAGTGATAATAATATAATTTTTTATTCATTATTTTACTAAAACTACGAAGTAGAATTCAGAAGTATGGTGAAAAATAGAATTGCGGAAATAGATATTTCTATTAACATAACAAAAGAACGAAAATGTTGTAGGTAAGTTCCATCCTACCAGTTGAAAATACAGATGCGTTTGACATGGCCATATTTTAGCTACCAGGGGTTTCTCCTTTAAACCTATAGAGTTATGAATTTCACACATATCGAAGACATTTTTCACACAAATATTCTAAAATGTATTTTCTTTTCCAAAGGTAAAGAATAGTATAATGAGTTCCCAGCCTTTTTAACTTATATATATAGATAAATATACAAGTATATATTATTTTTTTTTTGCTGTTTAAATCAAAATATAAAATATGACGTTGAAAATCACATATGTATCTGTATGTTGTGTTAATTAGAGCTATTTTTTTTATATTTTTGACAATGATGTTATACTTTTAAGCTATGTGTAGTTTTAGTGCAAGAAATCATTCACACACACAGGAAATAAAAATTTGGGTTCACTAGAAATAGAAGTAATGGGCATGTTTAATAAAACTTAAACGTAAAGAATTTTATCGGATATTAAATGTTTTTTTTAATGTTTTTATCATCTGTTACTGAAAAATATTGATCTATCAGAAGTCGAATTTAAAATTAAAGATTATTTTAATCCAAATTAGACTGAATTCAATTATAACTATTTTGCATAACTGCTATCAATACATGAAATACAAACGTTGAAACAAACTATTCTTAAATGCAGATCATTATATAAATATCATACTTTTTAAAATTCAAAAATGATCACATTATCTGTGAGAGAAATGTATATCTATAATAGTCATACTTGTAAAAGTATAAAAAATATAGAAGGTAAAGTGAGTAAATAGAATAAAATGTAAAATGAGTAAATAGAAGGATAAACTATTTTATATCTCTTATTTACGATCATTCCAGTTTGAGATCAATTCATTATATATAAGTTTTCCGATATCTTGTTACCTATATGTAAAACCATTTTTTATTTATTCCGGTATTGATTAATAGTCAAGGGTCCATACTGCGATTTAATTATGATGACAATGCTATTCATTCCTAAACTGTTGGATGAAACACTTGAATATTCATAAATTATAAAATATTGTAAACAAGTGTCCAGGCTAAAAGTATCCAAAAGAAATGGCTTATTATTACGGAACAACCCATAAGAATGTAATAAAATGTTCATCCATGGATTGGAAAACTCTCCGAAATTTTTTGGGTTTTGTCCGATCTGCCGCACGTGCGTGTATTATTCGGCAATCGCAGACGATAAATTTTTTACACTGACTTCATGAGTAAAGATGTAGACGCCACAGTAAAAGATGCAGCGCGTACTTTGGTTAACGGAATTGAAATCAGTCACGCGTGTAGAGTGACGTGTTCGAACAAAATGGAATGTCGACCCTCCGACATCAAAATCTATCTACCAATGGGAAAGAACTTTAAAGGAGACGGGAACTTTGGTATCTAAAACTGGCAAGTATCCTTAAGTTTTCGTGACAGAAGACACTGTTGATCGTGTACGTGATTCATTTTGCAGGAATCCTGATAAGTCTATTAGGCAAACCAGTAACGACATTCCATTCTGTTCGAACACAGCGCAGTACACGCGTGACTGTTTTAAATTCCGTTAAACCAAGTACGCGCTGCATCTTTTACTGTGGCGTCCACATCTTTACTAATAAAGTCAGTGGAAAAGTTTATCGTCAGCGATTACCGAAAAATGCGCGCAAGTACGGCCGATCGGACAAGACCCAAAAAATTTCGGAGAGTTTTCCAAGCCATGGATGAACAGTTTATTACATTCTGATGGGTAGTTTTGTAATAATAAGCCATCACTTTTGGATATTTTTAGCTCGGACACGCTGTATATGTGCCTGAGTTCAAAAATAAACTTTCAATATTTCATTTTAAGAGTATTAATCAGATTAATAAAACTTAGATTAATTAATTCAGATTTTGAGATTTTTATTCAATTCTACAAAAAAACTTTTCCAATGTGCATTATTATAAAACAAATTAAAACAGATAAAAGAAATTAAGGAAGAGAAAAGCGACTCACTTACTCATTACTAAATCTCTGGAACTATTAGACCTACAAACTTGAAATTTGGCAGGCAAATGTTTTGTTTTTGTTCAGAATAGATTCTCTAAAAATGGATTTTGCGAAAATCAACTCCCAAAGAATGAAGAGGGAGGTGCATGGATATTAAGCAAAAATATACTTCCGTTTTAGAAATTCATGTCCTAACCTTTTTAAACAAGATTACGAGGGTTAAAAGAATATTTTTGACTATAATCGAAAACTTAATACTGGGATTTAGATATCGATAACTTAAAAAAACTTAAGGTATCCGACTACCCTAATATTGTAAATTTTCCCAAAAATTGACCATTTTTTTATGATTTTATTTTATAGGCCATCTTATAAGTTTTAAAAATTACCAAGTTTATTATTTTCTGTTCATAGAACAAAAACTACAAGTGTTTTAGTAAAAGCAGATGTCATTACTACAAGCAAGATGTCATACTTTAAAACGCATTTTACTCGAAACGTTGTTTTTTTTAAAACGCTCAAATGGGGAAAGCAATTGCTAAAAAAAGTTTTGAAATTTTTTGTGTATGTTCTGTATAATAGTAGAATTGTTTTAACCTTCAGATTTATCAATCACTGTTTTAATACAAAATTTACAGCCCCTTATGTTAATATAATCACTGCTTTTTAAGCAATTTCATATAATAACTCGGATAAAGTTCTCTAGATTGTGTAAAAATTAAAATATCTCTTATCCTGAAGGTCATTTTAAAACTGAATAACATAGTAACACATCAGAATTGAAAAGTTGAAAAATTGTTCATAAACTTTTTGTACAGAATGGGTCCCGCTTATGTTATTTTTTGTAAATTTTTACCAATTTTTTTTTCCATTTTAGTAATAACAATTTCTTTTTCTCTTCTGAATTTTAGCATACTTTTCTTAAAATGTACAAAACAAATCTAAAAACCACAAAAAAAATCCTCATGTCTCCATTTTTTTTAAAGTAGTCGCAAAATACTGAACGAAGCGGGTAGGTAATGGCTAGTAAATATACAAATGGAGCGAATTTGTAAATCTCAGATGTTACAAGAATTTTAATATTTTGTTCAGTATTATTTATTAATTATTCTCTTTAGTATTTTTATGATAATTTTAGACTCTCAGAAACATATATTACATTAAAGCTATTTGTTATTTATCCGGAACATCAAGAAAAATGTTAAGGTTTTCATATTTACATGAAATTGACAATGGCATGTTGTTTTTATAAAAATTTAGACTATATATACTTATATCATAGGTTCTCAATCTTTTTTGAACTGGCACCCCCTATTCTAGTGAATATTTTACCCTCCGCCCCCTCCCGCTCTAGAGAAACCAGAGTGTACATAATACATGGTGAAAACAAGAATTCAGTTTTAACAAATAACCTATTACTAATAGAACATATTTTTTAATTCACTTTTTTTCTAAAGCTCCAATTTTTTTTACTTGCGAATCTGAAAGCTATTGCCACAAATATATTTAAATGTGTAATATTATATATTTTAGTCATAGATAGGATATTGTTGAAATTGAAATGCTCTACTGAATTTCTTCTTCATTTAAAAGAGTCGGAATATAAAGTTTTTAGGTTACTGTTATAAAGACAGGCAGGGGTTTCGATGATATGAAGTAATTCATAATAAACAATTGCTTTCAAAATAAATATAAATTGACAGTTTCAGCCTTTAAAAAATCACAAGTTCATTCCTGGTTAACATATTTAATTGTGTTTCTTGGATAATATACGTTATGAAATACAGTGGATGGAACATTTTTCCTACTGCTCACAGACAGTTTAATGTCGGTCTGAATGTAATGTAATCTGTAAGTTTTTCATACATCCACTTCCCGAACTACAGAAATATGATAATTTCCGTACATGTGATATAGAAATGATTTAAATACATACAATCAACGTAAGGTAAACAGTATTATAGTTTACATTTGTTACTACAAAATCAGGGTGTTACTATTTTAGTTTTTTTAGACTATATTTGGTTAATATGCCCAAAACCATCCGTGCCATCGGAACGCCCCCTAATTTTCTCTGGGTATTTTACGGGTATTTGCCCCCTGAAAACCTCAAACGCCCACAAGGGGGGTCTATCGCCCACGTTGAGAACCTATGACTTATATGCTTGAATACTCAGTTATACAACCATGGTCGCCCATTCGGTATAGTGGTTAGCGACGCTGACTGCTCTGCCGTAGGGCCTGCGTTCGAATTCCGGAGAAGGCATGGATGTTTGTAAATGAATAGTGCCCCCTGGGGTACTGTGAATATCCACATCGAGCCGCAAGTCCTTTTTTGAGGTTGGTGGAACGTGAAGAGAGGTGGGAGACCCCTACCTACTCCCAGGGTGTTCTCCCTCAAAATTGAGGTGGAACCGAACCAAATCGTACTGTCCCCTGCATGGTGCTCAAAGCTACGGCTAACGACAGGCGTACAATATAGCCGATGCCTTGATGAATTTCATGGGCCTCGATCTGACTACGTCAGACAGGTGGCATTAGAAGCAACAACACAGCCATGAATATATAATCAAACAATTGAGATTTATAATTGTGTACAAACTTTCATTTACCCTACAAGAAGGTTCTAATATTTATTCCAGAAAGACTTTTATTGATTTTTTAAGACAATAAATATTTATATATATAACCAAAACTTTATTTATAACTTTTTTTATTCCTCTGCTTCTGGAAACCTTCTTTTATAAATGAAATTTTCGTAAAAACTGAAAAAAATTTATAGAAATTCAAAAGGGACTTCCATAAGAATTTTAGTTTGGTTTAGAGAAGATCCAAAGACAATAAAACATGTTTTCATTGAAACATATCCATTTTAATCAAGCACATGAATGAAAATGAGGTTAAATATAGACAAACAAATTCGCTATGTTGATCACTCCACTTCAGTTCATGCTGCCAGTTTATAAAAGAAAAGAAAAACATTATATCATCTATAGGAAAGTTCAGATATGGCAACAAAATAGGGAAAATGAAACATAAATCCACAATATTTCGTTTCTTCAAACAATGAGATGTTATAGTACATTCTAGGGTAAGATATTTTCTGGCGACTAGTTCTATATATACACACACACACACTCTTCACAATCAATTTCCGAAATCTCTGAATGGAAGACAGAAACACATGGATCTATTTTCCGCAGACTTGTAATAAACATTAAAAAAAATGAAGAATATGTTTCTAGTGAGATGGTCTCAGATTGTTTTGATATCATTTGACATTTATATTGTAGAGGTATAGTGTGTATTCTATATGAACCAAACAACTATTGTAGTAAATCATATAAAACCTTATTTATTTATTTTAATTTATTTATTTAAATGTATATTTTAAATATAAATTGTTGTTGAAGATGCCTCAGAATTCAATATTATTTAAAAATTGAATCATATTAAAAGGATTTCAATCACATTTGACAAAATTTGTTTATATACATTGTATTTTGCTAAAAAGAATTTAAATCAATTTTTTCTTAAATGGAATAAGCCATAATGGTTTTGTGAATTTCTGATTTTTTTCTACTTACTTTTTTTGTTGTTTATTTATTGAATTTTTAAATAATGTACATTTTGTAGACAGATAAATATTTTTATTCTAGCATGAGGTATAGGAATTTTGAATCAATGTCATGTTTTGATTTTTCCTCTATCTTAAATTTAATTAATTTATGAAAAAATAACTAAAAATGAAACGAAAAACTACGTTTTTCTAATATGATGATGTTTTTTAACGCTATGTCTAAAGTTTTAGCATATTTATCAACATATTTTCAATGTTGCGTTTTAAAAAATGTGTTAATATCTAAGAAAAATATCACTAATAAATTTAAATTTATATTTCTTCCATATGAAATTTTCTGCTTCATAAGAATATTCTTACGTTAATAACCTTTATAAATAACAAATCTGCAATAATTATACAAAAATAGATGGAAAAATATAAAAAATAGATAAAAAAACATGCATGTGTGTGCATGGACGCGTATGTGTGTTCAAGTGTGTGGGTACGTGTATGCATGTCTCTCTCTCTCTCTCTCTCTCTCTCTCAACTTGCCTTTGTCAACGAAAAAGCCCTCTCTATACTGTTCTGATACTGGCCAAAAAGTGGATAAAAAGCTCTATAGAAATGCAAATAAAACCTTGTTCAGAGACAGAATTCTGTAAGAAAAGGTTGTTTGAACTATGTATAATACAAAAATACGTAAATACTTTGCACTAATATTAAAAAAAATAAAACTTCATATGTCATATGTAAGGAACCCGGAATGAATTCTGCAAGAACACTCTCTAAACATTTAAGAAGAAAACATTAAACATCGGGTTTTACTCAAGAATAATTTATTTTAGAAATATTCCTGGAATCCTAAAAATATGTAAAGCTCTTAATGCGAGAAATGAACACAGTTGAGGTATACATAAGATAAATAAAACATCTACGAATCCTTCTGAACTTTTTCTCCAAACAGAATGTGTAAAAGTGAGCATGATGATAAATATAGAAAAGAGATTTATACGAAGCAAGACATATATAACTGTATAAGAAATTTCGATGGATATTTTGGAAGAAAATGAAACTTTTTTCATCTATCTTAGTCGAAATGTATAAACATTTCAAGCTGTAGAAGTGCTTTAGGAAAGTGTTACCTTATTTTGTAAAATGTTTAGTGTAATGCTTTACTAATTAGAGATATTTTTTATAAAGATAAGACAGAATACTTACAAAGTTCTAATTTATTTCTTAAAATTAAGGAATTCCTTATTTGTGAATAAAAAGCATTCACCGAAAGAAAAGTTTCTTTAAAACAACTTTTAAATTCAAAAGTTTTATTTTATCTTTAAGATTTAAAAAAAAATTTAAAAATTGTTAAATTAAGTCCTGCTGTTTTTTTTTTTATTTTGATGATGATGAAGAAATCTGCATTTTAATCAGCCTTTATTATAAAAAAAAAATTTGTTCATTCGAATGCATATTTTGCATAAATAATTTCTATCAAAGCACTTTAATAATATTCATAAAAATCCAAATGTAAAAATCTAAAATTATTTTTTTCTATTCTACAAAAATTTTGAATTAATTACAAACTTATAATAAAAGATGTTTGTGGCTTTACTAAACTACTCTTAAACATATGATTCAATATTTAAAGTAATTCATGTAAGACTTTTACACTATGCATATTTTAAGCATACTTTCAATCTAAGTTAAAATGCCTTTTACTGTCTTTTTTGAGTAACTCGACGGAAGCGTATATTGAATGAAAACCAAAATAAATCATTATTAATAAGATTTAAATGATAAATTCATGCAAATTATTTTAATATAATTTCAAATTCCTTTTTATAATGAGCTATTATAGTATATGAAAAAAATATCTCAGAAAGAAAGAAAGGAATATATATATATCCTTTTTTTATTTCGCCGCATAAAAAAAAATATAGAATTTCAAACTTTCTCAAAAAAAGTGGCTTAAAAATTTTCTGGAATATTTTCATATGCATTTCTTTAAATTTAAAAATTATTTTTATTCCGATTTCTTCAAAACGTACTCAAATAATTTTTCCTTGAATAATCTTTTCCATCATGCTTCTTTGCTTTGAAAACCAAAAAAGCATGATGAAAAAGATTATATGGAGGAAAAACGTTGATATGCGTATTGGAATATTTTTGTAGAAAATTTACCTTTTTTTTAAAAGTCAAACAGAATACATTTCAAAAGTAAACTTTTAAAAGGAAATGTATTGTCTTTCCGCTTATCATTTCACATTTATTCAAAAAAATTTTTCATTTGTTATTCAATATTTTTTAAAAACATCCTATGGTATTGTTAATGTATGGTTATGTCGCGTTCTAAATTTACTATAAAACTGCATTTAAGTGAAATATTCATTTCAGTTTTATTGCTTCCTATTGATATGCTCTTACGTTGTTAAAATTACTTAAGAAAAGCTTAAGGGTTGCCGACTGGTGGTGTGGTTGGTTTGTCGCTGGTCTTCTGCACCTAAGGTTGCGGGTTCAACCCCGACCCATGTCGGTGGATTTTCATGATGCAGAAAATCGACAGCGGCCATGTCGTATGATTATAAGGCATGTGAAAGATCCCGAGAGTGCGTGTTTGGCTTAGGTGCTCTCGACAAAATTAGATCCTAGTACAGGTTCACATCGTCAGAGCTCAGGTGTCTCCGTCTAGAGAGGAAACTGGGCGTCAGAATTACCTGCGGCGATTGGTATCCACCTATAGGATGCCGCACTAAAAAGAGATACCAGCTTCCGGGAAATGTACTAGGTGGGCAATGGTAAAACACCACTCCGCAGCCCATTAGAAATAAAATCCTTAAGGGTTTGGTCCAAAAATTTAATAAATTTAGATGATAAGTATTTTTGACAAAAAAAATCATAATAATTTTGACATAATTAAAATAACTTAACAAGTCTTAAATCTTTTGACAATAGAAAAGAATAAAGCGTGGAAAATATTTGAATCTTCTTGAGATATTAAAAATTATACAGTAATATAATATATTAATTACGGTTTTTATTATATAATACATACAATATATATATATATAAAGTACTGCTTTACTTATTAACTTTAAATAATTATTATTTCTGAAGGTTTGTATTTTTGATTCTCTAAAATTCTATAATAAATCTTCCTCCTTGAGTATTTTCCTTCAGACAGAACGTATTAAAGAAATAACACTGTAAAAAAATATTTCTATTCTATAACAAAATTTTATAAGAGAGCATTAGATATAAATAGTTTTTTTTATAAAACTAGCATTACCCTTTCTTATCAAAGTTCATAAGCATTAAGTTCTGTGGATTGAAAAAATCTGTCTCCATTACATAGTGAAAATTAGTTCTGATTTATGAAACAATTAGGTCACCCCTTTTAAATTCCAAAATATGTGAAGATATACGGTGCCCAATTCAAAAGAGTGTAAATAGTAGACGTTGTAAGATGGGTAGTCGTTACGGAGACGTATATATTTCAGTTTTAGAACTTCAAGTCCTGTGTTGTTGTTGTTTTTTTTAAAAAAAAGATGCTTAGGGTATAAGAATATTTTTATTTTTCAATACAATCGAAAGCTTGATTCTATAACTCAGATATCAATAACTCAAGCACCATAAATAGTCGTACAACTTTATGAAACACCCTGCAAAGTGAGTGGGTTACTTCTAGTAACTTATAAACGAAATTTTCATTATAAATAACTGTTTATTGAACACGTATATTTTTTAAATTCAAGTATTGCTGGTAAATATCAACGCTTTCAAATTCTGAAAATATGCTAATATGAATTTTGCATTTTTACAACTTTATATTAGGTTGCCAAGTATGAAATGGAGCAAAAAATGCACATAATTGAATTCGATTTTTTTCCTGTAAAAACTAAGATTTTAAGATGATCTGTTAATTTTTTTCAAACTGAAATACGCGTTAAAAAGAGGAAAAGATGTACCTTTCACATTAAAAACAAATTATGCCAAATGCGGCGTCTAAATGAGGTTATGTCCTTAATCTATCTGTGCTCCATATCATACTTGACAACCTAATTGATATAAGCAAAATAAATATTTTTAATATATTATTCACAATATCCCTATACTTGAGGAAATGAGAGAGTGACTAAGTGACTGTTTATTAAAGTTGTACTATAACGCAACATAACGGCTATTGGCGACGGACCTCGTAATTTTGATATATGGTCAAGTGATGAAGGTCATACCTAAACTGGCACCCCAGTCAGCTAACCTTTCCTTCATGCCAAGTTACTTGAGAAAATGTAAGGGTTGGCCAAATAAAAAGGGAACATATGCGATTGCGTCAGAGAGAATGAGTGCAGAAATAGCAGAGTCACCAAGTGGGACACGATGGAAGATAGGAAGTGTACACCGCATACAATGTTTAATAGTGAAACCTGTTAGTGGATGAGGAAGTTAATCGAAAGTAAAGTCTTGCACATAAGAATGCGTCCAAATCGGAGTAAAGTGCGGTAGTACGGTTTCTGATTTCAGGATGTGAGTTTAATGAGAACATCTATCGATGAATAGTGGCAATCTATGGTAAGCACTGCATAACTTGAACGTTTTGGAACAGTTGGTGTAAAAGTTTTCGGGAATACGATATCGGTTCTCCATGACAATGCCCACCCACACGTCTCTCGTGAAACCAAGGTAACTTTAAAAAAATTGTTGGGAAAGGTTAGAACACCCACCGCACAGTCCACATTTGTCACTCTGTAAATTCTTGGCCTTTAGGCCACTTAAGACAATATTAAGTTTCTGTTTGGACGATGAAGTGAAGGAAGCTGCCCTGGAGTTCCTCAAGAATCAACCAGGTTCTTTCTAGAGTGAAGACATAGACCTGCTGCCAATACGATGGGACCTGTATTACAACCCCAGAGCGATTTCTTTTGATTTCCAATAAAATCATTCTTTTCATTGAGCTTGTCCACTTTTCATTTGGGCAACCCTTATATATTACCTCTTAGAATACCAGCCTTAGTCTTCCTTTACTTCATCACGAGTTTAAATGAATATCAGAAATCCACATTACAAGAATTTTTTCCATTGTTATTTATTCTACATTTTAAATTAATTTTAAGACTTTAATCAAGTTATTTATTTGTACTATTTATGAGAATAGTAATCAGCCACTCGAACTGGTTTTGAGCAACAGCATCGATACTTCATTTCGTGGGAAACCATGGGATGAAAGAGCATTAGTCGATAAAATATTCAAGTGTGTTTACTTAGAAACTCTCTTGTATGTTCTTTTCCAAGACACTCGAAGTATATGATTCACTGGTTTTAAGAAATTAATTAGCTGGCTTGACTAGATAGTTTTCTGATATGAGGAAAAGTCTAGAGACTTAAGATAATCAAGCATGATATATTATCAGGAAGTAAAATAAATTCATCTTGCTTTATAAAGGATTTCTGATAATGCTTTTAAATATATTTCGAAATCTGATTGTAGAACTGTACTCAGGTCTTTTTCAATTTATTTAACACCTGTCCCATCCAGGCCTAATATTAAAAAAATGGCAAATTATAAAATTGGGAATAAAATTTCAAATTTTTTTCTTTCTTTTAGTTTACTTTACAAGAATAATGTATTAGGGTTGCCTAAATGAAAAGTGGACGTGTACGATTGCATCAGTATGACTACAGCTGTAACTGTGCCACCAAACATAGATATAAAGCGAATAGAACGAGGGATGATAAGATAAAAAAGGTTACAAGCCACAGCATTTAAAAACTACATATTGTGGAGAAATTTTGTTTCTTCAGAGTGCAGACAAAGGGTGTTACTTGCCGTACACTTGGTTTGCGGGTAGGTAGTAAAAGTTCCCAGACGGTTTGGGAAGACTATCAATGGTAAGACGCTTAGGAAATTGGTTTCGTATGAAAATGCGAGTCGTGATTCAATTTTTATGGGCAAAGAGTGTGTCCGCATCTGATATTCACAGTCAAATCATGGAAGTTTATGGTGAAGAAGCAATGATCAGACAACATGTAGCGAAATGGTGCCACTCTTTTCAATCGGGCAGACAAGATGTTGAAAACCGCAATATGACAGGAAGCGGCCGGCCAAATTCTTCAACGACAGAAATCAACACGGCACGAATTGAAGAAAGGATTCAAAATAATCGACGGGTAACTGAGTGAAATCTCATCAGATCTGCTACTGAGCCATGGTAGCGTGTAGCATATTGTTTCTGATGTGCTGCGATATTCCATGACAGCGCTGTGAAAACATTCGCCTAGACTTGGCTCGATGAACAAAGACCTGATTTTTACCAAGACGGATTAAATAATTGGTTCTGCGTTCTGATAAATGCTTAAATAGAATTGGTGATTATGTAGAAATGTGATAGGCACGTATGCCTCTTAATTCTCTTTCTTATTTTCTGTCTATTGTTAATAAATATTTCTTTATTCGACTTGTAATCTTTTTTATCACTCCTCGTACTAGGAGTACATCGCTGACGGCTTATAACGATGAAGCCTATTAGTGGTAGAGTAAATAGACTGAAAGTAAAGTCCCACTACACATGGATGAATCCATGTAGGAACGTGTGTGGTAGGACAGTTACAGGAGAGAGTAATACAGACATACATTGGTATATGATGACAGTCCATGGCAAGCACTATTTAAGTCGAACGGCTGTGAAAATCTTTGTAAAAGTTTTTACTAAGGGTGGCAAACAATATTGGATCTCTATCAGAAGATCCGTCTAAGTGTTTCCTGTGAAACCCAGACGATCTTAAAAAATTACTTTGGATAGAATTAGAACACTTGCCGTACAATCCGAATTTATCACTCTGTGACTTCCACACCTTCAGGACACTTAAGAGAGCATTACGTTTCCATTTGGACGATTAAGTGATTGAAGCTGTGCAAGTTATATTTAAGAATCAACCATGGTTTTTCTACAGTGAAGGCACAGACCTGCTGCTGAAGCTATGGGACTTTTGATACATTGCCCATGGTGATTTCATTTGACTTCCAATAAAGGTATTATTTTTATTCAACTTGTCCCCTTTTCATTTGGGCGCAATCCTTATATAATACAAGTTTAATTATTTTCCTTATTACGGAGTAGAGAGATAATTAATTACTCCATGTCTCAAATGGAAAAAAGTTAGTAATTCTTATTTTCACTGCAATAATATGTATAGTAACAAAATATTCTAAAAAATAAATTAAATGCGTTACCTCACACAAATTATATCCTATAAAAAATATATGCTTTAATATTCGTTAAATTGTGAATAATAAATTAACGCAGTCCATCATATTATTGCTGAATTTATAAAAAAAAATTAGTGCACACAAAAAAGACATTGCGATATCAAATATTGATTATCAAAAATATAGCTTAGATAAGGGGATAAATCCTGCAAATAAAAATATTTTTTCTGTAAAACAAATAGCCCATGAACCTAGTGTGTACCTACTCTAAAATGTTGAGTTTATTTTTATAATAAGGGTATCAACTATAAAGCTCTCTGCCATATTCAAAATTTGGGGGGATGCAACCAAAATAAAATCATTTAAGGTAAGCTCGTTATAGAAAATCCTCCAGTTTTCCGTTTTAAAACTTTTTATTGCATGCATAAGTGACTATGTTATTAATATTTTGCTTAAAGTTCAGCTTAACATTAAAGGTAACTCCAAGATTAGTAACTGAGTTAGAGAGAAATAAAAATATAGGATTGAAATTTGTAGACTGATTTCTAAATATAACTTAGAATGTCCCATTTCTGAACAAGTTAAAAATTATCCAGATCATTTTAAGAAAGAGAAGAAGCAGTATTAAATCGTACCAAGCAAAACAATTTAAACCGTCAACAAATAAAAAAAACTTAGATTATTTTAAAATATACAAAGGTCACATTAGTGAATAAATAAAAGGCACAAGGGGGTTCAAACTAAATATTTTAATTCATATAATCATAAAATCTTTTGCACTTACATACTTTAAAAGCTATCATTTAAGTACCTATTTGTCTTTGAACTCTAACATTTATATACATTCCTATGCCTAACATTTATATGCACTCAAGAGCCAAAATATTATGACCACCCCTACATTTTGCAATGAACTCGCCTGGATGACGTGGAAGGCACGTGATCAGATGGAAGTGGTATTTAATTGCTGCTGGACAGTAGGAAGAATTATTCTTTCATTTACTTCTGTGTGTGATGGGAAAGGCTGCGGATCTAAGCGACTTTGACTCGAGGGCTCGGAACAAGTATTTCCGAAACTGCACGACTCGTGGGATGTTCACGAACTACAGTTGTTAGTATTTATGCAAAGTGGATGAATGGCGGTGAAACCAGCAGTAGACGACATGGTGTTGGACGTCCACACGCTATCAAATAAAAGGTTGTCGGAGACTGTCTCGCATGGTGAAGCAAAACCGGAGCCAGACAGTGACTCAGCTGACAGCTAAATACAATGCAGGGCCAAGTAGAATAGTATCGGAGCACACAGTTCAGTGGACACTGTTAGATATGGGGCTATGCAGCAAACGTCCCACTCGTGTGCCTTTTCTAACCAAGCGTCATCGTCAACGGCGACCGAGAACATCGCGACTGATCCATGGATCAATGGGAGAGAGTTGCTTGGTCAGATGAATCACGGTTTGTCATTCATCACGCCGATGGTTGTGTCAGGATACGCCGTCTTCCAGGTGAACAGTTGCTCTCTCAATGTACAGTAGGTCATATACAGGCCGGTGGTGGTGGTATTATGCTTTGGGTGACGTTCTCTTGGGCGTCTCTGAGACCCGTGGTTGTGGTAGAACAGACCATGAATGCTACAGGGTATCTGAACATCATTGCGGACCAATTGCACCCTTACATGGCCTATGTTTTTCCAGCTGGAAATGGAATGTTCCAACAGGACAACGCCCCTTGTTACAAGGCTAAAATTGTGTTGGAGTGTTTCCAGGAACATGATGCTGAATTCCAGTTATTGTCCTGGCCGCCTAACTCACCGGATCTCAATCCGGTAGAACACATTTGGGATGTTATGGGACGGCAGCTCAGAGTTCAAAGACCACCAATTCGCAATATCTCGCATTTGCGTGACCGTTGCTTAAATATCTGGTACAATCTGTTTCCGACCATCTGCCAAGGACTTGTGGCATCAATGCCAAGGCGGGTTGAAGCTGTTTTGCTCGCCAAAGGTGGGCCAACTCGTTATTGACAGATGGTCATAATGTTTTGGCTCTTGTGTATATATATATATGAATAGCATTACTTATTCTACATATTAACCATAAAGGTAAGTCCTATAAAAACCATTTAATAATATAACAGTTTTCAAAAAATATTTAATAAAAATTATTTCTAAATAAGAAATTAACAATTAAGTGATAGAAACATTAATGATAAGTAATGTTCAGATCACAATAAAAGATTAATTAGGAAGATATTTTAATCATTAAAAAGTTCCTTAAGGTATTCGACTAGGTTGAAAAAGTGTTCTTTAAGTGTTTGATGTTAGGGCATTAGAAAAAAAAGAAATTTAATTATTGAGGAAGAAGGAATTGTATATTAAACTAGGGAGTTTTTTTAATTATTTTTATAGCAATTACTTTATCTAACTTATAAGAATATTTTTAATGTGTTTTTTGAAGAATGAAATTTTCACGATAATTTGTGCATGAAAAACGGGAAATATCTCCAAAATAATCCGATCAAATTCAATGAAATTCATATCACATATGTTATATGAGCCCTTCAAAATGTAACAATCCGCAGGTTTTAAGATAGTTACATTTAATTACATTTTAGAGCATTTTTTAGCTTAGAACATACAGTAATTTTAACGAAAAATCATTAACATTGAATTTAAATGCTTGTAAAATATTTAATTCTTAAGTTATCCGACTACCCTAAAATTTTGAATTTAGCCAAAAATTGACAAATTTTTTTATGAAAAAATTTTATAGCCCATCTTATTAGCTTTATAAAAATACCAAGTTTATTATTTTCCGTTCTTTAGAACAAAACTACGAGTTTTTTAATAAAATCAGATACCATTACTTTAAACAAAATGTCATACTTTAAAACACGGTTTACTCGAAGTGTTCTCTGAAAATGCTCAAACGGGGACAGCGATTGCTCAAACAGTTTTGAAAATAATTAATGGAAATATTTTGTGTGTGTTCTATATAATAGTAGAAGTGTTTTCAACTTTCAAATTTATCAATCACTTTTACAAAATTTTACAATCCCTTATGTTAATATAATCATTCTTGTTTTAAGCAATTTCATATAATAACTAAGATAAAATGCTATAGATTTTGTAAAAATTAAAATATCTCCTATCCTCAAAGTCATTTAAAAAATGAATAACGTAGCAACACATCAGATTTGAAAAATTGAAAATGTGTTTATAAACTTTTGGTACAGAATGGGCCTCGTTTATGTTATTTTTTGTAAATTTTTACCAAATTGTTTCCCATTTTAGTAATAATAATTTCGTTTCTTCTTCTTGATTTCAGCATATTTTTCTTAAAATATGGTAAATAAATGTGAAAATAACAAAAAAAATCCCCATATCTCCATTTTTAAAAAAAAAGTTATGGCAAGTAGTCGGATACCCTAAAATATTTTTTACCCTGCGGTTCGTGAGTGTTTAGATGGATTAAGAAGTATATCATTGAACTTAAAATTAAGTTATGTCTAATGTATTTTTATTTATGGTGCTTTCCTAACTTTGAAAATTTGACTTATATTTCATAAAAATATTTTTTTTTAAAGAAAGTGTGATGCATGTTATTTATATAATAATTATGACTTTTTAAAAGCCTTTTTATGTTCGTTAAAATATTAAAAATCTCCTGAAAATTAATTTGTTTTGAAATTTAATCTCCAAACCCAGTCAGATGCTCTAAGTGAATGATTCCATTATTAAATTTCATGACAAAACACGTAAATACAAAAAATTATATTTTTAAAAAAACTGAAAAATATGCTTTTATGGTTAATCGAACTAAACAGTAAAAAATAATACTTAATATAAGAATAAAGTGATGAACGAGAAAATTAATATCATTGTGGTAAAAACGTGGAGTGCTCGATATCAATTGTTATTTTTCTTACTAGTTCTATTCCGAAATGCAGGGAGTGTAAAAATGAAGTACAAAGCACCCCATGGTTTTACCACAATGACATTAATTTTCGTATTAATCATTTTATTCTTACATTAAGAATTATTTTTTACTTTTTAGTTCGATTAACCCTACATACATGTTTTTTGATTTTTTTTAACTATAATTTTTTTTTCTTTTTTTTTTAGTTCGACTACAATAAAAGTGTGTTTTTTTATTTTTTAGTTCTTTAAGTTATTATTTATTCATTGATGAATTAATCTTAAATGCGTTATTTCTTAGAATCTGGAATACCCATTTGCATCTTATCAATGCGTTGTACGGCCTGATTTTCAAAATGTAGGATCAGCCAACTGACGGAATCCTGAAAGTGCTAAATTTGAAAGATTTAATTCAGAAGTAAGTGTAAAGTGGGTGATATTTTTCACTAAAAGAGCTCAATATTCTCTCTGAAACTTGCATTAGTATTAGACATAAAAGCACACGTTTTGAATCAAAGAGTTGGTCAGAAATTATTTGTATTTGTATTAACCATGAGCGTTTTCGCTTTAGGGTTGTAATTTAATCTTTTAGTCTCCAAATCTGGAACTGGGAAGTCGTCAATCCTGATTATCCTGATCAAGACAATGAAGCAAAATTATTAAATTATTGTATTCTCATCGGTCTTTGACAAATGTGCAATATTTCAAATTAATCTGGCCATTTAAAGTGGGTAAAAATTGAGTTCTTAGTTTCCGCTACTTACAGGTGAAGCTATTAAAAGTGGGTTAATAAAAATTATAGTTTAAAAAACTAAAAAAATTAGTTAATTAAGTTACAACTTAGTTAATCGAACTAAGTTGTAACTTAATCTTTTAGTCGCCAACTCTGGAATTAGTCACCAAATCTGGAATTGGAATCAGGAATTAGTCACCAAATGAGGGATTTGAAAATGGGAACTCTTTAATGCTTGTGATCCTGATCAGGACAATGGAACAAAATTATTAAATTATTGTATTACCTTCGGTCCTTGAAAAGTGAGCAAAATTTCGAATTAATCTGACTTTTTAAAGTGGGTAAAAATTGAGTTCAAAGATTTCGTTAAATGCAAGTGTAGTTTATAAAAGAGTGTTAAAAATAGAAATTAACGAACTGTAAGCCTCAAAAAATATTAAAATCATTGCTGAAAAAACGGTATCAGATATTTAAATCAGAAATATGTTCTCACACTTCTAAACTTGATCAACTACAATTTCCCGAATCAACTAAGATCATCACTCCACACTTATAAGAATGTGTCAGCGTTTTTCTGGTTCTATTTATCACAGCTCTTGTCTGACGATGACTATCGTCTGCTAAACGGATAAATCATCCTCCGGTTACCGACGTCCGGTGTTTTTTTTTCCTTCAATTAAGTTAGCTGATGAGCCCGAAATCCGCAGAAACTCGCCTACCGATTTCTCAGGAAGTCAAAGTAAATACCACTTCTATACAAACGTCTTTATTGGATTTACCTTCCAATGTATTTCAATAAATGACAGAACTGTTCCACTATTTTTCTTTATTCTCCTTATCTTGTTGAGCATTTTTTTTTTCCTTCTGTTTAATCTTTTATGCCATGGTTTAGTTTTTAGAATGAATTTTAGTGAAGATATATTATCAGAAAGTTTTTGAAGGTATTACTGTAGGTTAATTCTTGAAAAATCAACAAAACTGTTATTTTTCTTGAAATTTCAAAAAAAAACATGCAGAAGAACTTAATATGATACGAATTTATTTATTACATATAAGATTTTTTTTACGGAACACACGACCGAAAATTAAAATAGTTGTTTTCACCAGTTTGCTTTTTCAAATAGTATTTCAACTAAATATAATATTATAAATTACCTTATTTATACTACTAAAAGCTTCATTCTATTTATTTTTTGATTAAAAGCCTTTTTATCAATTTTACTTTTTGCTTAAGGTAGCATTTAAACTTTTAAAATGGAAATTTAATGATACAGTGTTATACACAAATACCGATAAAAAATATTGTATTATGGTAGATGAATGTACTTTTACATAAATTATGACAATAATATAAATAAATTATAAACTATATGCATTGTTTTCAAAATCGAGAAATTTCTCTTTTAGTGTATTTTCTTTATACGTACTGAGAAAATTTTAATGAAGTTATGGACATGTGCATAAATTGATGTAATACATGAAATATATTTCACAACAGTTTTGGTGCTTGATATAAAACATGGCTATTTTTATATGACGCAAACTGATGCTAAAAATGAAACATTTAAAAGTCATCTGGCAGATTGTCCCTTTCCTGAATAAACATTTTTCATAGTTCCAAAAGGAGGAAGACAAATTGCAATACCTTCCAATGAGCATCTCAAATAGATTCTTTATTAAAGTATCCAACAACCCTAAAATTGCGAATTTTGCCAAAAATTGACAAATTTTTTTATGATTTTATTTTATAGGTCATCTTATTAGCTTTATAAAAATACCAAGTTTATTATTTTCCGTTCTCCATAACAAAAACTACAAGTGTTTTAGTAAAAGCAGATGTCATTACTTTAAGCAAGATGTCACACATTAAAAAGCGTTTTAATCGAAATGTGTGTGTGTGTGCTTTTGAAAACACTCAAAGTGGTCCAGCGATTGATAAAGAAGTTTTCGAAATATTTAACTGAAATCTCTGTATAACAGTAGAAATGTTTTAACCTTCAGATTTATCGATCACTGTTTTATAACAAAATTTATAACCCCTTAAAGAATATAACCACTGTTTTTTAAGCAATTTAATGTAATAACAAAGATAAAGTGCTCTAGTTTTTGTAAAAAGTAAAATATCTCTTATCCTGAAGGTCACTTCAAAAATTAATAACATAGCAATACATAGAATTGAAAAATTGAAAACCTCTTCATAAACTTTTGATACAGAATGGACAGCGTTTATGCTATTATTTTTAAATTTTTACCCATTTTAGTAATAATAATTTCTTTTTCTATTCATAATTTTAGAATATTTTTCTTAAAATGTACTAAACAAATCTAAAAACCACAAAAAAATCCCCATCTCTCTATTTTTAAAAAAAAATAGTTCTCGCAAGTAGTCGGATACCTTAAGTTAAGGTTTGGAAATGTATTTGGTCTATTCATCTGGCGGAAATATTTTCAATTTCCGTGAATTTTTCCGTCCTGTGTTATGCATAAAAATGATAAACGCCAAACTGTAAGATTTCATCTCTATTTCTCACATCAGTCACAGAACATCTGTCAGACATGAGAGTCAATTCATTGTCTAACATGATGATGACCATCAAACCTTCACTATCATACTGTACTCTTTCCCAGATGTTGAAGAACGTGTTGCATGTCCCTAACTCTTTACAAACACGAATACATCAAAAAACTGAGATAAAGCTGAATCTGAACTCAATTGATAAAATGGTCTCCCACTGATTTGTAATCAAATGCCAATTTTCTCAACTCCCCGCTATACGATCTCTTTAAGAAGCAGAAGTGAGTAAGACGCAAATAGCAGGTCTTCTTGTAAACAGATTTACTTCAAATAGCCTTCTGGAAACAGTAACCTTAGAAATTTCAATCCCTGTAGTCGCATGAATTTCACGATATATCTTCTAAGCTGTACTCTTTTGTTTTACCTCGCTATAATGGATAACTATCTACATTCATTTGTGTCATTGCCTCTTGGACAAACTTTCCCTAGTCTTCTCTTAATGAATCTTGACCCATTAAACTGTCCCCACAAGTTTCAAGCAATCCTAGGCGTCACACTAAATTTTCTAGAAATATATCGCGTGAAATTTCTTTAACTTAAGTATCTTAATGAACCACATTTTCTCAACTCATTATCCAAACTATGTAACGATCTCTCGACCATGATTGTGGGAGAGTGCACTAAAGGAATAGATATTTTTGTATAATAAATACTTTTACTGTGACTATCAAATCTCTATCTAAATTCAACCTAAGCTAGGGGAGTAGTCAGATGAATTTTTAGTTTAAATATTTATAATATTATTTAGATTGTGTAAATTTTGTGTAGTTTGCTAACATTTACTGTGCGTATATATATATATATCTGTTATATTCACCCGCGTGGGTTTTAGGCTTTTGCCTTAGTTTATATTGGGAGCTATTATGTCGAAAAAATTTCTGCTGAAGGAGAAGGTTGAGATCTCACAAAACTTTGTTTAATCCTGTTTCAATGTCCTAAACCAGTGACAGCTCGAGAAATCATAATAGTTTTCCCCTCTAGCTGCATTTCTCTTTTTTGGTTTGTTATGGTTCCATGTTCTTGGTTCTTCCGGTCTGATCTTAAGATTCTTAGGATTTATTAGTCTTCTTTTTAATAATTTACTGCTATATATATATATGGGGAGTGTGTGTATTGCATGTATGCTTTATGTATTTGTATTTTGAAAATCTTACGAAGATTATGTTTCCTAGTTTTTCCCATTGTGTAATTTTAATTACTGAATGTCTCCGTTTTTGCACGTGAGCAATTTTATATCTTGTTCTGTATTTATTGCATTTGCATGGATTCTTGTTTCTATTCTCTTTTGATTCCCATTTGTGCCTGTATCTTTTCATTTGAAACTTCTTACTACTATTGATTGAGTATTGACTTACGTTTGTAAGCCTTATGCTATACTTTTGTCGACACACAAGGAGTCTTAATTTAATGTCTCAGAAAAATATCTATTATTATAAATTAAATATTTATCGTGACAATTAAGTCCTCAGCAATATCTACCCCCTAAATTGCCCCATCAATGGTCCTTTTTTCTTGAGACCGGTAGCTTCACAACATGTACTCTCTCTCTTGTCTAACTCCGTAGCTTCAGCATGACAACAATTACTAACCTCCTTGTTTATCTCTTCACTTGGCTTTAAATAGTATCCCTCATTAAACATAAATCGTGGTTCCTCTACAGAAAGCAGTTTTATAATCATATAACCATTATATTGAAAGAATATTCCCTAGAGGATTAGTAGGAATCGTGAATAGAACCTTTCAGTAGTTCTTTGAGTTTCTCGAATGGTACAGAAAAACACCTTTACAGTTGCTGAGGTGTGGTAATGAATGAAGTGGGGATACTGATTTACTCAATTCAAACTTAAGCAAAGCATTTTATTTCTAGATGTACAATCCACGCACTCCTGTAATCTAAAATATATTCTACCATACGGTACTCATTGCTTTTTGGCTAAAAGTTGGCCTTCCTACTTTTATTTTTAAAACAATTCATGAACATTAGGATAAAAATGTTCAAAAAGATTCCGAAATTAATGAAACTTAAAGGAAAAAAATCGTGAGCGAAATGTATTTGTAATAATGCAATAATTTTAGAAGTCATTTTTGTGTTGTAATTTCAACTTTTGGGGGGGAGGAATCTTTGAAGTACTATTTACAAAGTACCAAGTTTAAGGATAAGAATATTAGTAGTGCAGGTTGCACCTTATGCCTAATTGGGTATATTTTCCATATTGAGATCTGTGCAAAATTGACGAAAGAGGGAATTGACTATTTCTCTTCTTCCGAAGAATTACATATGGTTCTCGTAATTTGGCCTGCGTTTATCTGAAACACCTTAAACTTCATTTGGTATTAAATAGAATACACATTTATGTACTGCACTAAACGCCTTTGAAGTTTAAATCTATTTAATGAGCATCGGACTCTTGTAAATATATTACAAGATGGTAGTTTTGACTCAAATGTAAGATTTGATTTGCCTGTTAAAAGGTTCATGCTGTTAACTGCTATCAACTAATGCGTTAATCATGGCTTGAAGAGATTAATGTGTATGAGTTATCAAACAGTTCTTTGTACTATAATATAGTGATGGAATTTTAATTAACCTAAATGGTTCAGAAAAATATAAGTAAAACGGGTACAGTATTTTCTAACCAATCTTCTAAATTAATGTATTGCTGTCATTCTTAAAAGCAATGTCTAATATTTTATTACTTCGCTACCAGAAATAACAAAATTTTATCTATGTTTTAATCTATTTCTTTTTTCAAATATTCATGAAAATATAGGAAAATGATCTGCTAAGTTTGTTTATAATGTTTTGATTAATGTAAGTGCTTTTCAGAAAAACTATTTTCCAATATTTTAAAGAAATACGAATACCTTGTTAGCTATTTTGAGCGAGTTTGATTTTTCTATAATGCGGAATTGCGTTTTGTGTAATTATTTACGACGCTCTTTACTAATAGTCAGTAAAATGGATTTTGATTCAATGTGAGATTACAGTTTATCTTTTGGGATTCGTTTGCACACGTGTTATAAAAAAAATTGAAATATGGTAATAAAACTTAAAATTTGACATGTAATAATGCAAAGTTTCTTTTCAACTTTTTCTGAATAGTTTAGTACCATTAGATTTCTTCAAAGAAAAATGTTTCAATATATGTTTTCGTAAATATAATATTTTGATAAAACACATATTTTAACTGAGCAATGTGTTTCTTAGAATTTTTTTATTTTTTGTATATCCTCTAATTTCAAATGAAAAAAAGTAAGATTACCAGTTTTTTGCGACAAAATTTATTGCAAATTACTAGAATTCTTATATATTTTATTATATTACAAATTATGCAATGCATACAGCATTTTCCATTTTCTTTTTGTAGCATGCTTTAAAATTTCGTATTATTTTGTTCTTTTGAAATGATTGCATGGAGTTGAGAAAAAGTTAGCTTAGATTGAATTTGATAACATTTAATTGTTTTTGATTATTTGTAATTAAATTCGGAAATATCTTGAAATTCAATAAAAAAAATTTACAAATATGATGAAATTTTGAAAAAATTAAATTGTTCAATTTTTTTAATTAAAAAAATTATTTTTAAGCTTTTTTGTTGTTTAAAAAAATATTTACTTATTTTGAAAATTATTTTAGGAACCTGCTTTGGTTGCATAAAATTAAATAGAATTACCATTAAAAATGCTTTAATAATAATTTGCATTGAAAACCGCATTGAGCGAATAGTCAATAATTCCTTAAAGAATGTCCTAAATTTCAGAATTAAGTATTTTTATAGTTCTTATACGGTATACATTTTAATTTTATTTAATGAAAACAGTTTTATATATTCCTATTCTAATTTTCAATTATTGTAATAAAAAATTAACTGATTAATAATTTTCTTCAACGTGTTTACTTTGGCTTTAAAATTAGAATTTTGAGTAAAATTCTACGTTTTCGAGAACAACGTAGAAACTCATTAGAATTTCATTACATGACATAAAAGATTTTACTAAAATACAAAAAAATATTCATTCAAAGAAGAATATTGAAAAAAAGAAAGAATGTTTCAAACTGTAATTAAAGACAAACTAATTTTTTCTGCAACAAGCTGAATATGTTTTAATAAATAATATAAGAATGTTGACTCAAATGTGTTTCTTTCAATAGTGCAGAAATTTTAAGAAACAAAAATTTAAAATTATAAGTTATATACAGCGTGAAGCTCTATTGTTATACTAATTTATTGATTATTTTTAGCATCGCATTTTGAATCAGCATTCCTGTTATTGGTGGCAGACCTTGTAATTTTGTACAATGGTCAAATAATGAGGATGACACCGAAGGTGGCATATCACACTCCAAACATCCACACCATGCCAATGTGAGCAGTCGTAGTCTGGACAAATTTAACGCGTAGAAGCCCTTCTGTCCAGAGCTTTTTATAATTACATCAGGATACGACCATTTAACTCTAAATGCATTGCCACAACCCCTAATTCGAGACCACGATCACTGAGATGCAGCAGCCACTCTTTGTTGTATTACTCAATAACTCATTAAAAATTAGCTTAGAAATTGTCAAGTTTCAAAACAGAGGCGCCTCGTGATTATCTCGAGTTAAATTAAATTGAAGTAATCTACGCGTTTCTTTGTTTTTAAAATAAATTTATTTACTATACAACTCTATTCATACTATCTTTAGTCAAGCTTTATCCAAAAATCCCACTAAAAATGATCAAACATTAATAAAAACACTTTTTTCGGTTGAGCAATTTCTCATCTTTTCAATTTGTTACTCCATTTCTCTTCATCATACATTGTGCCCGAAACTTCTTTTTATTTTCTTATCATCTAAGTTGCGTGTGAGTATGTGTAGATTCTTTTGTCATATGATGCTTATTTAATTAGTTATGTATAAGCAGAAGGAGTTCTTTTATCTTTCAAAATTTTTCACTAACAATACCTTAAATGTATCTTTATTATGTATTACATTGTATATAATTATTCATTCCAACGATATTTCTCCTAAAAGCATAATTATCGTCGGGGGATTTTATTTTTAGAACAGTCGAAGATCTAAATAAATTTTTTAAAACCATGCTTAAGCATAGCACATTTTTCATTTCGAAATTAAATTTCTCATCGTCAAGTATCTTATTTTTTATTCAGTTTTTATTAAGTTTCAAAAAATAAGTTATGAATTATCGTTGAATGTAAAAATATGTCATGTTTAAGAAAACATATATAAGTATCATGAATTTAATTTACGGAAATTTACGGCAAAAGTATAATAAAATTATTTTCTTATGGAAAATATTAATTTTGGAAGTGAAATATTTAACTACCTAAAAAAATAGTTAAGAATGTACGTTTTTAAATACTAAGATAAATATTAATGTAAGAAAACCGTTAGGCATATTGGTGAAAGTTTAGCAATAGATAAGGCGAGTTTTTAAAAGCCGTTTTGTTATCTTAGAAAAAAAATAATTTTATTTTTTCATGAAAGTTCGAACTTTAATTTACTTTTCAACATCATTTTCATCAATATTAAGGAATGTAAAGTATCTAATAACCAGACCTCGTATATCATTTTCATAAATGCCTACTTAATCGTCTTCTCAATAGTGATAAGAAAGGTTCTTTTTTAAGTTTAAGAACAAGTTATATATTCTATGTCAAGTGCCAGCATTTACTGTGTCACCAAAAACACAGAGCTTATACCAAAAAAGCTTCGTTTATATATTTATGTCTCTAGGTGCCATAATACAAAGCACTACAGCATATTTAGTGTATTACAACTCATTCAACACTCTTGGAACTCCTCTTGAACACTATTTGCAATAATTTGATCTTTCTACCACAATTTCAAGCCCGCAGTAACCACTGATCAGGTTTACAAACGCTTGGCTTGCGTTTTTCTGTTGGGCTGTAGGTTCCATAGCTGGTGCCACTGATTATCCGCTGTATGGAGGGGCTGAGGCACGTTAAATCTATTGGAGCTCAAAGTCCTCACGTTGGGGTAGTTTAAAAGTTCAGATAGTGAAAGGTCATCTCAGGTTCCATTCTAGTCACTTAAGGTATCCGACTCTCTATTCGCGACAACTTTTCTTTAAAAAAAAATGGAGTCTACAAAAACGATTATAAAACAAATTTGGCAAATTTGGCAAAATTCTCAATTTTAAGGTCGTCGGATACCTTAAACGGGGTTCCAATTACAAAATTCTTTGCCAACAGCCCTTGTATAGTTTCAAAGTGTGATGTTAATAAACAATATACACTGCTGGCCACCGTAAATGCAACACCAAGAAAGACAAGAGATATCACAACAAAATTTATTTTTTAGATAACATGTTGACCAAGTATCAAATGATTAAATTTATAGACTTCTGTAAAGTGTGGTTCGTGTCAGAATCAGTAGCCAGAGTAGCCACAATTGTTAGAGATCACCGCTGCCACACCCCTCAGCATTGATTCAAAGAGTCTTTGGATGTGTTCTTGGGGTACATCAGACAAAGCAGCTTCCACACGTTGCAAAGTTGATCTGGTGTGGCAGCTGGATGTGTAATCTGGGTCAATCGTTGAGCAACCATGGATCACATATTTTCTATCGGCAAAAGATCCGGAGAGAGCCGGCCAGGAAAGCAACTCAATCTGGTGATTGACGAAGAACCTTTGGACAATGCGTGCCACGTGTGGTCGCGCATTATCCTGTTGAAATATGGCTGTGGTCAAGCCCTGAAGGTAAGGAAGGACAACTGGCTCCAACACCTCGGAGATGTAGCGCTGACTATTTAAAGTACTAGCAATGCGTACTAGAGGAGTGCGAGAGTGATATCCAATACCGCCCCATACCATAATACCCGGAGCAGGACCGGTGTGGCGGTGCATAACGCAGCTGTTCAGTATCCTCTCTTCACGGTGTCTCCAGACTCGAATCCAACCATCGTGGTGTTGCAGACAGATGCGTGACTCGTCAGTAAAGTCAACTTCATTCCATTCTGCCACTCACATCCTTCTTTCATCGCACCATTGGCGGCGGAGACGTCTGTGGTTCTGCGTCAAGGGTAGACCAAGCAATGGACGTCTTGCGGACAGACCACTCTGCTGTAAACGGCTTCGAATGGTACGCGCAGACACTAAATGATGCGTTACAGATTCAATGGGCTGTGCTATGGTTCGTGATGTGACTGAGCGATCCGTCACTGCCATGCGCACAATTTGCCTGTCCTCACGTGAAGTGGTGTACTGAGGTGGATGCGATCGACCAAGTCGGTCCGTCGTACCCTCCTGCATCCAACGGTCACATATCCGCATTATGGTTGTTTGGTTTCGTCCAACACGACAACCAATTTCCCTGAAAGATAATCCACAATCTCGGTAGGCCACTATCCTTCCTCTATCAAACTCGGATACTTGATCAAAAGCTGATCGCTACGAGACATAACTGATTGTTTTTTGAAAAATCCACGAGAAAAACACAAGCTTTAAACAGCGCTTTGAGGTGGCGCCACAGGCGTGCGTGATGTGTGTCTGCGCTGAAATTCTAATCATTTGCATATCTCACCTCCGCTAATGCATGTTGTAAATTTCATGATATTCCTTCAGGTTGTTGCATTTACGGTGGCCAGCAGTGTATAAGCCAATCAGATGCAATTTTGTAGAGAACGTTTGTAGAAGCTTATGGATATTTAATATTAATGAAATTGCAACATTCTCTTTCGTTGGATTTTTTTTTTACACTATGTCATAATTAAAGACGAATGGTCTTTCAATTCATTCCAATCATGAATGCAGGTACGGCTATTTTTAAATGCTCTAATACATGTCCTGACAATTCCAGCATTCACGAATTTTTTCTTTCTTAATAAAACTTCCCGAGAATTTTAGATACTACTAGCTTGCATACCCGTTCTTCGCACGGGTGAATTGAAAAATTAAGCAATACAGATGGAAAGATAAAGAAGTTTTTAATCAGTTAAATTTACGTGAATGGCAAAATAAACAAAAAAGCGCTTTTTCATATCTCTGCTGAACAAAAAATCCTATATGTTAAATTTTAAGTCTGTAGAGGGAGCTGCAACAAAGATAATAGCACAAAAACCTTCTCCACAAAAAATACATATACATGCTAATTTTTATAGTTGTCGTTCGAACGGTGTTGAAATGAAGCGAGGTCATATAAACAAACATCCATTTTTATACATATAGATCACGTTTCTTTCATTTAGAAACAAATGAAAGAGCACATTTCACAATCATTTGGATTAAAATTGTCTGAGACATTTTAAATTCGCATAAACTATCCTCAAAGCAGTGAAACTCTTCTGTTTGGGGCTAGCTAATAGATGAAAGTTCTTAATTAATAATTGGAATTCTAACCCCAGTTTTAAAACAGCAAATTTCCATATGGTACTTACATAAATCCCTTGTTTCTTACAGTACTTCGTACACAGAACAACAGTACTTCCTTATACAATACTGGAGTACTTTCGTATACAAACGTTTGTTAATAACAAAAAACAACATTGTTGATTTTAATTCATCATAATTGAGATTTTTATTTTAAAACGAATAATTTTTACTAATTTTAAGTCACTTGATATTGCAGATATTAAATGATTTTTTTAACCCGCGATCACTTGCGTGGGATGTTCTCAACACTCCGGCTATAATATAAAGTTAATGTATTTTAAAATGAAAATTTTGAAGGTTTAGTTTAAATTAATGATAATCTCATTTTTATGCAATAAATAAAAATTTTATTTGTACAATACAAAAAAAACAACTTGTACTTTATAAAAATGTATCATAATTGACTATTTTTTTTTCATATTTAAATACACGTGTTAAAAGTTTGGGGTGCTCTCTAGACCCCGCGAGTAACGACGGTAGCAAAAACAGACACGATTGACCGCGGGTTTTAATTATATATATTTGGCATGGAAACATTGTTGTTCTTATATGCGCATGTATTTAGTTTTTTATGTATTAATCGTATTGCTTTTCAACTAAACATTGCAAGTTGAATATTTCCGTTTGCTGTTATTGTTATTATTATTATTATTACTGCCTCTTTATTCCCCATTTTATTATAAAAACAGAACACTTACTTTAAGGGGACACAGTACGATTCAATTGACAAAAATCGGTCAAAAAATCAAATTTATTTTTTAGTTAAATTATTATTTATATACTTTTCCATAACCTGACAAAATTTTAAAGCTCTAAACTTAAAAAACACAGAAATATGATAGCTTTTGTGTTAGTTTTTATTCACATCCCTATGGCAAGTCAAAACATTTAACTTACTTATCTCGGAAAGATAAAATAACAAATTTGTCTGCATTTAAAATGCTAAGGCGTTTTTTCTATTGTGCCTAATACTTTGAATTTTTTTTTACCTATTGCTAATAGTACATGTAACAAAAGTTGGTATGCATTTTGGAATCAAAGTAATACTTATTTTTTTAAACAAATAATTGAACTCAGAATTTGTACATTTTTTAAGGAATTTTCAATAAGCATTCATAAAAAGAAGTATTGTACAAATACCAATCATGTTATCGCAAAACCCATACCAACTTTTGTTATGCATAGTTTGACGTACTTGTAAATCAAATTTCATGCATGTATCTAAACTTTTGTAGGAGGAGTAGCATTAAATCACTTCCCGAATTTTCAGCTTTTTCCTTAAAAAATTAAATGGCTAGCTTTTTATGAAATTTGAGCTCACAAAATCCGTTTTACATAGTTTACACACATAGGAAACAACCAAAAAAGTTTCAAAAATCCTTAAATTAAAAATTTTTTTGAAAATCATACCATGTCTCCTTAAGGTAAAGATTAATTTAATGTATTGCATTCCAACAGCTATACAATATAAACTTACCGCCTCGTACTACGGAAATCGTATCTTGATAGCACAGAGCTCTATGTTCATTCCCTTCGTAAATGTAAACAGTACACGAAGTGAAGCTAATAGACGTTAGTGTGTATCTTGCATGCCTATATTAAGTTTTAGTAAACTATTACCTCTTTACTCGTAGCTTGAGAAGATATAGAAGCCCCATATACCAAAAGCCGGTCAAAGGAACATTTACTAGAACTGAGGCTTTATGAAAGTTTGATCAAATAATCCGTTGATGAATTCAAGTAACTTTGTCAAAGTGTTCTAAATTCATGAGAACTTTATGCACAATTTTATGCATACTATAAATCGTTGGTGAATGTGGTGTTTAAAATACGTCAAATCTGAAAATCTTAAATATTTTCGTAACGTAATATAATTTATGAAATAATTCTTACTAAAAGGTCACCGTGACATTTAGTAGAAACTAGACATTTGAATGATAAACATCTGAAAATAAAACAGTTATAATACTCTAGAGTAGCAAGCAATTTCTTTCAAAACATTTATCTTAGAAAAATGGTTAGTTAATGGTAAATCTTCTAAACCCATTTGAAAATATGGATTTTTAAAAACATGATTAACAAGCCATTTTAATTTAGTTTTATGAATTTTTCAGTTGTTCATATTTCTATAAATCAAAGCATAGGCAATCTCTTTAAATTTCTTTTTTTGCAGAAGTCAAGTCAATGTTTGGATAATTTCCTTAGCTCTAAAGTCTGTCGCCAGGTTGGATACTTTCAAAATGTTGGGGAAAAAAGAATCTTTTTCTTTAAATTAAATATCAAATTTTAGGAAACATTTGTTGTTTAAAGAACAAGTGTTCGCTGGGACTTAAACTGTATATGAGAATATTTTGATTTGTTTTGAACTGTCATATGTGTATATAATTTTGAATTTAGGTTTTGTATGTATATCTGTATTAGGATGGATCCCGGATATACGGAGAAAATAATTATTTTAATAGGAACATCGCCACCAATCTAGGCGGAAAAGATGCTCTATATTATGGATATTAGAAGAAAAATTAAAGATATTTTTCTTCTAATATCCATGATATATAAGAACTTCATACGAGTATCTCTTCATTCCTTTAATGACACACAGTTCATTACATAAAAATTAATTTATTTTATTTTTTCCTTTCATTTACATATATTTACATATACCAGAAAAACCTTTTCAGCGCAGGTAGATTGTGAACATTATAACCGAATGAGGAAAAGTAATGTGAAGAAATATTGCACAAAATTATAAAAATATTAAAAATCTGAAAATATTTCTAATATTTTATTTTTTAAGAAAAACTCCTCGATATATTTAATGAACCCATTATGTAGAAGTGACATTTCTTGAGAGATTTTATTTCACATTAAATTCTAAATTACTGAAGCATTTATAAACTATTCATAGACATCTTTTATGAGCTACCTTTAACCTTAATAGCAGAAATTATAAGTGACACAAAGCAAGCCCCTAACTGTTTGATTAAATATAATTCTATTATGATAGTAGTATTTATTTTAAAACCTTTTATAATAGAACGATAAATTGAGAAAATATAAGGTATAGCCTAAAATGAAATTCCGCTCTTTAAATAATGAACTTCTAAGATGTTCATTTACAATAAGTCTAGACAAAGCTTAAGTAAACTATTAAGTAATTCAATTATGGTTAGTTTAACAATTAAAGCTCATAATATTAATTAGGTTACATTCATGACTTAACTACTAAATCCTTAAAACTAATATGTTAAAAATTTGAGGCCAAGACCTTGTAAGATTAATTGTTTTCTATTCTTTCCCATGGCTCATCTATATCCTCTTAAATTGCTCTGAACGTACTCGTAAAGAAATGCTAATTATGATCATCAATAAAATGTTCTCTTTTTCTCTGTAGTGTGGGGGGTCGCTATATTTGTTAAAATCTAGATACAGTTTTATACGATATATGAGATCTATACGAAATGTACGTAAATTATGCATTTTAAACAAGGGATTATCGTTGCTGCAAGAATATCTTTTTGACACAGCTATGGGAAATAGACCTCGGGGCAGCCCCCCCCCCTCTTCCCCCGCTAAGATGGCTTGATTGTATCAGAAAGGATCTTAATATTTTAAAGATTAAAAACTGAAGTTCACATCTAGGGCTGTTGAACCATTGAAGAAGAAAAAACAAATGAAGAACAAGGAATTATTATGACAAAAAAGAAAATCAATATAAAAAAAATACTTTAATTCGGAATGATCATTTTAACTTACAAATTTCATTCAAAAGTTTGAGAAAGTTTTATTATGTTTCTAAAAAGTCAGACACCATAAAAATTTATATCTTTAACACCCACTTAACCCTTGGGAGTTGCTTAAAACCAAAGCCGTTAGTTGATCTCTACTCAACAAATAAGACATATTAATCCCATTTCAAGCCTGTAGATCCAACTATTCAAAAGCGAGAATATTTATCTCTACAATGCCTCTTAAACCCTCGTAATCCCTCTTGAGGGTCAATTTCTGTAAAACCCGTTCTTAGCAGATCTATAATTAACAAAAGGAAACTGCTTACCAAATTTCAAATCTGTAGGAAATTTCGTGATGACTGAGCGTGGGTGAGTTAACAGATGAATCACTTTCCTCCCTTATATATGGAAAAATTAAGTAACCAAAAAAGTTCTATCGCCTTTCAAACGAGAAAAAAACTATCTATATTTATATAAAAGGATTTTAGTCATTAAAATATCTACTTTTGCATCAAGCAATCATTCCCCAGAGAGAAGTTAATTTGTAAATTCCATCATAAAGTGATTGCTTGTTGCTTAAAGAGACTTTTAAAAAACTAGAGACACTTATTTTTTCAATCATATTTAATATTAAACTATTTACGACTCAAATTATTGTACAAAGATAGAAATATATGAAACTCTAATCGAGATATGACTGAGAAATAATAAAAATTGGGTAAGATTCCAAAATTCAAAAAGCATTTAGTTCCAGTTCCTACAGCAAGCTACGGTTATGCATTAGCCATTTTATTTGTTTTTCGCTTCTAATTTTACTTTGAGTAATTTTTTCCCATACTTTGAAATGTTCTACAAGCCTTTGGCACATTAACCCCTTCCCGGCTTTTCCCGAGCTGAGCTCGGGCAGGTGAAACGTACCAGCCCGGTTCATCCCGAGTGTAGCTCGGACACTTTGAAAATTTACATTGTGTATTCGGTGATTCCCGAATTATTTTACAAGTGCTTTTTATGATTTTGAACAATTGAAAAGTACCGCCCGATGCAAAAAGATGACGGCTTTCTGCTGCGCCCCCCCCCCCTTTCCCTTTCGCACTTGTCTGAAAGACACTTTGTTTACTACATTTCACCAACGGAGAAGAAAACTAATCCAACACGACAGTGTACTATTTGCTGCTCAAAGAGAGACAGTAAAGCGAAGAAGATAAGAAGAGAAACAAGATTCTCTCTCTACTGTTTAGGTTGCGATGTTAGGTTATGTGCAAGACCGTGTTTTCGAATTTATCATACACGATCGAATTTTGATTAATAATTTCATAATCATTTATGTAAATGCAAATGATATAAATAAAATTTGTAATTCAAGGTAAAAGATAGGTATTCTAAGCTTCATATTTATAGTTTATGAGAATTGATTCCAAAGTCTAATGATTTCTGCCATACAGAAAGCCAACTTTACAGGTAAATTACTCATTTATTTAAATAGATTTTTTTTACATTAATTTTTAGGAAACTTTGCATGCGAATGGTGCTATTATGCTTATATAAATATGTAACTTTGAAATTTACATTTTTTGATCCGTAATTCAGAAATAAAATGATGCTGGAAGGGGTTAATCCCACTTCGTTCATGGTTGTATTTGACTGTCGGTCAAACCTGGTGTCATTTTCTAAATATTCAGCCCAAGCAGGAAATTTTTTTATACCATTTTAGGGCCATTCTTGATGTATTTGTCTTTTCTCCGAACGTCTATAATATTTTGCAGTTTCTGTAGCGTTAGCTCCAAATTTAAATTCTTAAAGCTTAAACACACATACTTATTACTAAATTTCAAATACATTTTTAAGATTTAGAATTAATTAATTAGGGTGAGCAGTTTAAGATTAAGACAACAATAAAAGTTAAACTCATACTAACACAACAAAACAAAATCCCAAGAATTTTGTTATGTCTGATATAGCGAGTGTAAAAAACAATTTTTGGAAAAGCAATGCGTTATAAAATTGATAAAATTTGTATAATTACCTAATACGGTATGAAAGATTGCCCACTCATTGTCTTTGAAAAAATTATAAATACCATTCATCTCTCAAAACTCATAAATCATTTGACTGATTCTTGTAATTATGTTGAAATTCTATAAAAAACGAACCAGACTATACTTTAAAACACAGAATTTCAAGTCTGGATCATTTTATCCCACTCCTAATAATATTAAAACAGCACGCAATAGACATTTCTTATTTCTGTTCTCTCGTCCATACTCAAACCAGTGATGCAAGTATCAGTTGGTAAAGCTCTGTAATTTCTTCCTAATTTGTAACAGGTACATCCGCTGTATACGTGAAAATAATACGAAGTTTTAAAATCAATAAGATCCATCCATTTTATAAAAAGTATACTTAAAATGCGTGCCAAAGAAGATACATTAAGTGTGCGTTTCTGTCAATCTAGAATCTTTTGAGAATATTTTTGAATTCAAAAGAGCGCGTGGAATTTATCTTCATATCTAAGTACTGCGAGTTAAAAATAAAATTCTTAAACTGACGCATCTTTATAATAACTGAAAGATTCATTTTTATTGGAACAGTCACTGTCTACTCTTACCTTTTCTAAATAAATAAAAATTAAATCGTATTTTCAATCTATACAAATGTATAGCACAAAGTTGAACAAAACTGTCTTCATTGGTGGTATTGAAACGCTTTCATTGTCTCTAATTCTTAAGAGGAAATGATCTTTACTGTTGAACTATTTTTTAAATTGTTCTATTTTATCTTTTCTGAAGTTGTTTTTTTTTTTTTTTTGGAAGCAATAATGTCATGCATTTTATTCTCTTGACCTTCTTCACACATTCAGTGTCGAAGACATAAACAGTCGCCCTAATAATTGGTGAAACTTTTGTGAGATATAGTTCATTTATAAGCACTGCCAACATAATTTGTTACTTATTGAGTATGTCATTTGAATATTCAACATAGTTTATAAAACTAACTATTTGTATTAAAAATTCATTTTTCATGTGATATCAGGCTATATATATAAATAATCTAGACGGCTGGGTGGCGTGGTTGGATTGTCGCTGGCTTTTTGCAACCAAGGATGCGGGTTCCACCCCGGCTCAAGTCGGGGGATTTTCATGATGCAGAAAATCGACAGCGGCCATGTCGCATGATTATACGACATGTAAAAAATCCCTACTGTCTGTTTGACTTGGGTGCTCTTGGCAAATATAAATCCTCGTACAGATTCACATTCATAGAGCTCATGTTCTTTCTCCAGAGAGGAAACTGGGCTTTAAAATTACTTGCGGCGATTGGTATCCCCCTTTATGGTGCTGCAGTAAAAAGAGATACCAGCTCCCAGGGAATGTACTAGGTCTGCAATGGTAAAACATCAATTCGCAGCCCATTAAAAATAAAAAAAATATAAATAATCTTCCATTTAAAAGTAGAATAACATCTTACTAGTTGTAATACATTCTGAGTATAGAATTCCATTAAATTAGAGTATTTTTAATATTCCATCAATTAAACCTACACATTTATGATAAAAATTCCTTCTTATTACCAAATATTTGAAATCAATCGAATAATAACAAAAGTTATTTATAATTATTACTTTTTGGAATTTTTTTGATTAACATTCACTTATATTATTAAAATACTAGAGTAATTTTTTTATTGTCTTATGATCTCAAAATATTTTAAGCTACACAAACTAAAATAAATATTGCCTTTAAAGTGTTATAAAGTATCAAAGTAAACTTGCAGAACATGTTCTGCTAGATACTTTATTTTTTGAAATTTTCTTTCACTCACTCGTGAAATGTATTAACATCTTTGACTGGAATTATTGCATTTAAGAATTTTTAATAAGAAATCAAGAAAAATATTTTAATATCACAAAAACTTCCGAAAGGAAACCTTTCATCTCTCAAATTTCCCCATTTCTTATTAATATTTTTAATGCTTCAGATCCTTTCATTCAGAAATTTATGGAATATTAAGAGTATATTGAAAAAAGTATTAAAATTACTTTTAGTATACTAGAGTACTTTTTAATTTAAAATTTTTCTCGAACTTTCCGAATTGAGAAAGACGCATAATCAATGTAACTCCGTTTTAGAAGCTCATTTTAAATAACATTGTAATAATAAGGCTGGGTCTTACTGATTTTAAAATCAACTTTTCGCATTATTTTCACATGTGCAGTAAATGCTTTTATTAAAAATTAGGAAGAAAATGAAAATAACACAGCGCTTCCAAACAGCTAGACATATTAATAGCTTGGGCAAGACAGGAAAAAAATTTGGGATGCATATTTGCATGTTAAATCAATTTTATACAATTCTTGAAAAGTTATCGAGAATTAAAAATCTGCGTTTTTAAGTAAAGTACAATCTGGTTCGTTTGTGGATGTTATTAATATAATTACATTAAACAATAAGGATAAGTCAAATTATTTACGTGATTGATGATGATTTTTGAACAATGGACGTTATTTAAAACTTTTTGAAAAAGGTGAATGAGTGACTTATTTCTCATAGTATATATCAGGTAACTAGCTGCTACCTGCCCACTTTGTGTGTGTGTGTGTGTGGTGTGTGTGTGTGTGGTGTGTGTGTGTGTGTGGGTGGTGTGTGGGTGGGGGGGGGGGGGGGGGGGGGGGGGGGGGGGGGGGGGGGGGGGGGGGGGGGGGGGGGGGGGGGGGGGGGGGGGGGGGGGGTGGTGGGGGGGTGTGTGTGTGTGTGTGTGGTGTGTGTGTGTGGTGTGTGTGTGTGTGTGTGTGTGTGTGTGTGTGTGTGTGTGTGTGTGTGTGTGTGTGTGTGTGTGTGTGTGTGTGTGTGTGTGTGTGTGTGTGTGTGTGTGTGTGTGTGTGTGTGTGTGTGTGTGTGTTGCAATATCTTCTATCTCCTTTTATCCATGAATAAATATTTCAATCCCTTCAGTTTCGTGTTAAACGATTTTCACTGTACAAACATTTTCTTTCCTATTTTTCATTTATTAATATAGACCATATAATTTGTAAACAAAAAGAAATTTACCACTATATTCAAAGCAAACACCAGAATGGTCATTAAAATCAGAAAAAAAGTTAATTCAATATTAAAAATTATTTCCTATAATGATAACATGTTATCTTCCACTCTAGAACAGTAAGTTTCTTGAAACTATATTTCTTTTACGCAACCAATATCCGAAATCTCCAAATCGGAGAACGTAGAAACACGTAGATCACCTTTTTCACCGACTTACAGTAAACACAAAAGACTGGAGGATTTCTTTTTGTGGTTGCATCAGACGGTTCAGATAACATTTGACATTTATATTGAATAGGTGCCTTGCTATATAAATCAAACTGCCACGATAAAATTTTATAAAGGTTGAAGATATATTTCAAATATAATAATTCGTTGTTGAAGAAGAAAAAAATGCAACTTATTTCTAAAACTGAAAACTCTGGAAATACAACCAGAGAGCCCAGTATTCATTTAATAAATTAGATTTGGATGGAATTCACTTTTTTATCAGAAATGAAAGAAATAATCTGTAATATTTCGCAAAATTTTTATAACTTTCTAAAATGGGTTTTTTTCTGTAACTCTGAGCAGATTTATACCTTTCTTTTAAAGTGAGATACAAAAAAAAATAAAACTATTAATAATCACAAAAAAGAACTTTTGTATCAAAGCACAAGTTCAAAAATAAAATAACGTATAATATCATGACTCAAATAAAATTATTTTATAAGTTATCCTTTTGCGTGTCAACTTTATTAATAAAATATTACTTTGTTGGAGACATGAAATTTTAAAAGTAAAAATATTCGCATTTCTTGTTTTTGCACCAACAACAAATGCAGGTTTGTGTTTGTATGCTTTCAGAAGTTCATTTCACTAGTGATTTATAATAAATACTAAATGATTAATATAAAATTAAAACTAAACCTGAAATTAACTAATGTATTTTATATAATTATAGTATACATTATTGAATAAGGTATGCATATAATTAATAATGCATTTTATATAATTATGGGATGGTAGTACTTATCACAAAAAATCAAGGAGAAATTTCATAGATAAAAAAACAAGTAATATTTAAAAAAATTTAAGTCAATTTCTACTTAGGTCAACAAAGAAAAATTTAATTTTAATTAATTAAATTTAATTAATTAATAAATATTTGAAAAACTGTATTAACATCAAGTGTCATCGATTATAACAGGGTGTCAAACTCGCGGCCTGGCCAGTATATCGGCACACAATAATATAAAATAAAATAACAAAATTTCTCCCGAAATAGGAAAAAGAGATGCCAAGTGTCAGGCCGTAAGCGTTCGAGTTTTCTTGTTCTTTTATTTTTGTTTATTTTAATGTATTATTCGAAATAAACATTAATTTCCTTGAATATCGATAACCTTAAGTTAAACCTTGTTTTGTTTGGCCCAAGTTAGCTTTTGAGTTTGACACCCTTGCACTACAAGTTTAAAAGAATTAAATTTGAAGCCAAGAAAAATTTCGTTAGAAAGGCTGGCGTCATCTGTTGGTACTAGTTCTAACTTCGTCAGAAATAACGCAGAATATATTTAAAATTAAAAAATAAAGTTTAACTAATGAATTAATATTTGGAAAACTGAATTAACATCAAGTGCCATCCACAACAAGTTTAAAAAATGAACTTCAGTGGTTAAATATAAAGTATTTTATTAACGATTGAAAATTTGAACAAGATATGTGTATAAAGTCCATTAAAGTTCTATTTAAAGTTCTTAAAATCAATCTAAATTTTTCCTTTTGTTTCTAACTTTTACATATAACGTCAAAGCATTTCACTTATTTTGAATTCGAATATACTTTATTACAAAAGCATTTTTCTTATCTGTTCGAACATCTGAGCAAGATAATGTTTCAAACTTTTTAGCACTATTTTGTTTCAAATTTATAAGAATTTAAAGAAACAAAAGCATTTTAATCCTGTTACATGAAATATTTCAATAATAATGGAATCAAGCAAAATTGATGCAAATCAGTGCTTAGTAATATTACAAAATGTTTAATTTAGAGATTGTAACCAACAATTGTACATGTTCATTAAATTCATTGGATAACTATATTATTAACAAATTATAGTTCTTAACATAAGCAAAAACTTTTTTTTCTGTGAATTTAAATGTTTCTCGTAATCTTTCCTTAACAACATCACTTAAAGTTGATTTTTAAATTTTAACTTAAATGTATTCTGCCATAAAAATAAAAAAATTTATAGGTATAATATTTTATAGTCGTAACTATAACGTCGTAACTACAAGTCGTAACTCTTTCTCTCGTTGATGATCTTAAAATTTTTTCTCGTAAAATGTAACGATAAATCAGATAAACCAAATTCTTCTGTGATTTCTTGCATTTTTGCTTTTTGATATTGAAAATCAGAAAAATTAAATCAAAAAAAAATACTGATTTTTATTACGTTATATTTTTGTACTTTATCAGAATTATAATCAAAGTTATACTGATGTAGAAATGAAATTTTTTTTTAGTTATACAAAAATTATTCTTTTGAGCAGTGATTCTCAAAATGGTTTATATCGACCCCCAGAAGTCTATGAAGACTTTCAAAGGATCCAAAGCAGGAAAAAAATAATTTAGGGGTCCATGAGATGTAAATGAGGATCTGCGATATTGGCTCTCATTACACCAAACCGTGATTCAAATTTTAAAAGAGAATGCAATCAAGAGTTAACCAGCT
>BMAO01015888.1:0-31027 GCA_019973975.1 Trichonephila clavata
GCTATGTTGGATATTGCTGGAATGAGGTTGAATAAGGTCCTGCTTCTGGATTTTCCTTCCCTACGGCTGCTGAATTTGCCGGCGTAGCTTTGCGAAAATACGAATGCAACAGAAAACTGCATTGGCAATTGCCTCTTCAGGTATTGTTGCCAATTCATTAAATGGTGGGCAAACTGCATATTCAACATTCAAGCTACAATTAGACATTAATAAGAAACCAAATGCAAGTTGTAACATTTTAAAAGATGGAATGGCTACGGTATTGCAAAGGAGTTCAACCGTAATCAGGGATAAATGTACCATGCCCAAAATGATTCACTCGAAGCATTACATAAAACTTTGCAAGATTAAAATAGCAGTGAAAAAATATTTCTTGTGTGCTGTCCTACTACTATCTGGTGATTTCCGACAGACGTTGCCAGTCATTCCTCGCTCTACTTTTGTTCACGAGATTAACGCATTTCTAACACAATCGTTTTTATGGCTAAACATCAAAACACTTTGATAGCCAATAAACATGCGAGTACATCTGCAAGGTGATCAATTGACGCGAATATTTTTATCCGATTGCAAAATATTGGAAACGGGGAAGTAGAACTGAGCATCCCAATAATAAAGTATTAAATTGCCATAAAATGTTTCTACTGTTGTACAGAGAAAAAATGAACTGATTGGGAGTATCGTCGCAGATATACTGAATAATCATCTAGATATTGATTGTCTCTATAATCATGTTACTTAGGCAGAAAATATATTGCGGTTGACGGAAATAAACTTCCAGATACAGAGTTGTTACCAGGTGATTTACTGCCTTTTAAACAAGTCGACATTATTGTTGATGAAAGCGAAATCGTAAATTTTCCAACATTTTTTTTGAATTGTCGGAATTTATCAGGAATACCACCGCACAATCTTCGGTTAAAGACTGGTTCACTGTTATTCTGCTGCGTAACTGAAATCATCCAAGATAATACAACGGTACACGTTTGGCCATCAAAAGAATTACCAGGAAACTTCTTGAAACTTCTTCTTCGTTTTGATTGTAAAGTTTAAAAAAGAAATCGTCCTGTTGCCACACATTTGGATGAAACCGTCTGAATCTCCAATACCATTCAAAAAGCTTCAATTTCCGATTCTTTTGATTTTGACGATGACGGAAAAGAAACCGCTTGTGTGGTCAGTGTCCATTTGCGGCTTGGACTTAGAAATTCCACGTTTCCCGTATGACCTACTATACGTTTCATGTTCACGTGTGGGGAAACCGCCGAATCTATTTGAGTTAGCAATAGAAACATAGGTTACCGAAAAATATTTTACGCCAAATAATGATTATTTTTTTATATATATTAAAGTTATTCATTTTATTTATTTTTTAATTTTAAAAATAATATGAAAAAATCACCGTTAAAATTGCTAAAAATCACCGTTATTCACCTCGTAACATAAGCGACCTACACTCGGCCGCGACTAAAATTGTAGGAGGAGGTGAAGGATGACTCACCATAATACTTCTCAACGATTTCAGCACACTAATTATCAACAGGCACAATTCTAGTATTCAAACAAGAAGAGTTGCTCCAATTAAGAGCAATAGTTGATTTAACTAGGTGAGAAGCGAATTATGTGTGTGTGTGTGTGTGTGAGAAGACATCTATTAAATTAAACCTCCTTTATGGGATCAATCCACTACTCTAATATTTGAGTTACAATTTAGCTATGGTGACCAATCCTCACTTAAATACCTTGAACTACTTAATGCCCGAAACGCGCTATCAATATATACGAATACATGATCTGTAGTTATCTTTCCTTGTCGTCAACTTCTCTATATTTCAATCTCCAGGTAACTCCGTCTATCCATCATACTAGCTAGAAAACCTATACTACATATAACTGACTTAACCTTCTATCACGGGTTCTTCTTCAAAATGGCTGGTTATGACTGATAGCCCAAAGATTTCCCAAGAGGATTAGTTGAAGGACGCGTATAGATCCGTCCAAACCTCATTAATAAAATTAAATCTTCATTTACTGTTGCTTAACAGCTTCGTAAGTAGTTTATGCATTCCACTATAATTAAATAGGACATGAATAAAATGCAAAATGAAAAAAAAATATTGTTTATGCTTAATTTAAAATTTTCAAAATTGTAAGCGAACATGTGTGAATTTGATTGCATTGAATAGCTTTGAACAGTGGCCTTCAAACTGTGTTCCAGAAGGCATACCCAGGGGTTCCACGAGTCGCAATGAAAATATCGAGAAGAAATAAATATGTATGCAAAATGGATTCACGTTCTCCTTGAAATTTGTGTGGTTACATGTGTTTAAAACACATCCCCTATTCATTTAAACGGAAAATTTTATTTAGATGTAATAACACTTTGCAACACTTTTAAACGTTTATTTTAATATAATAAAATAATATTAAAGTTATTTATCTTTATATGTAAAAAACTTCCTACTAGATATTGAGTATTCTATTGTTTACTATCTTGGGTTCCACGAAATAATTTTATATTCGTTAGTTATCACAATGTCTTGCAAAAATATTTAGTTTTTTAATGGAAAAACACCTATAAGAAGGAAAGGAAACAATTTATCAAAAATGTCCATGTTAAAATCTAAATTTAAGAAAGAAAATCTTCTAAATTTTAGGTTTCAAATTGTATTGCTACACAAGCAAGGTTTACTTCTTTCCTTCTATATTTGCTAAATCTTTAATGACATCATTTAATCAATTGACATCGTAATATCGTTTTGAGCGCATAGCAACATCAAACTATAAAGCTTTTCATTTTCCGTAGTTGGGGAGAAAACCTCCTTTCAAGACTCGCTAGGCGGTGGTACGTTCCCTGTAATTTTAATTTTTTCTCCTTGTTGCCCTGCAGTTTTTTGCTCCTCTAAATCTTTCGAGCCTGAGGCATGTACCTAGCTTGCCTAGGTGTAAAATTAGCCCTGTCTATATACGACGCAGGAAAATGGAAAGGTGATGAAATAGGAGTTTTATTATGATAAAACATAGCTTATGATAAAAGTAAAAATATTATATAGTATATTAAAGAAAATAGATTAGATGTGCGGAAATAAGCAGAAAGGCACAGACCATTTTCCAAGTCTTGATCACTTACCTTCCGATAAAAATATTTAAAACATATTTAAAAGAAATGATTTAACGAACTAAAAATAAATAAATGATTTCAATATATGTTGGAAGTTTTAAACAGGAACTTTATTTTAAACAATTATCTCTGCTTATTTTTGCTTTCAAGAAAGATGTATGAACCGAGTTAACACATTCGCAAGAGCGGGGTTTCAAATATATCAAGGATATAATTTTTGTTTTCAATGCAATGAAATATATATATATATATATATATATATATAATCTAAATTTCTCTACAAGAGAGAGAGATAAATAAACATGTGACGCATCTATATGGTCTTTGACTAACCTCCTCTATTTTCCTTAAGACAATTTATTTATTTCAACCAATCTTTACCGAGAGCCCGGTGTGATTTATATAAATAAGATATATTATATAAGTTTGGTTTTCGCGAGTTAAGAAGTTAAGTGATATAGGAAGAGTGAAGTTAAGTGAATTAAAGATCGAGACGTCAGCACGAAGTTGTTGACAGTCGTAGATAGCCTGTTACGTGTGGAGGTACTCGAGAAGAAGCGGATTGAAATTTAGTGCAAATCCTTATTACAGAGCGTGGATTCTTCACCCATTCTTCCAGCCAGTAAAAAGGCCGAAGTCATCACGAAGGAACAGCCTATGTGAAATATAAGGTCAGTGATTTTATTTGAGATATTTAGATTATTCGTACGTGGCGTAGCTGTAATTGTGCGCGTTTAAGCTTTCCTAGATTCAGTTGATATTCTGTTAATCCGCTAGTAGTGACTTCCCGCTTAGTTACTCCACTCTCTTTTGTTTTTCTTAAATTGATTAGTGTGTGTCTAAACGTATTTGCTGATAAGAATCAATAAATCTATTTGAATTGCAATTATGTCTTTTGATCATTTAAGTCCGCCTACACATCCTGCAGTATTTTCGGATATACAGGGAGGAAGTAGTGTAAGGGGTGGCTTTAAGTCACAAACATGATCAAAACTTAAAAGAATTGAAATTGGAAGAAGATAACCAGACAATAGAATTTAAAAGGAAGTATGAAAAATTAAAATAACTGAGTTAAATATAAAAGAATGGATGCTACAGTATCATAAACATTGCTGACTTAGGACAGCTTATAAATAAAATAATTTATATAAAAGTGAGGTTGAGCATGTTTTGTGGCCAGCCACAACCTTCCCCCTTTCTGTTAATAATACTGAGCAAAAACCTATTGAAAATAATGGGTAGAAAATCTAAATCTATTATGAGAAAAATGTAACGTACCGCATTCAAAAATGCAGAGTCCGTGCTAAATCCGAGTACTATAAACAAATTATTGCCAAATTCTGGACCCAAATGCAAATTCAAAGCAAAGGAATGGCTTAAAAGTAGCACTCAGCAAAAGTATGAAATGAATAGAAATAATAAATTAAGAATTGTAAACATAGTACTATTATCTTAGGGAGACTAAGATTAAATATGATTTAAAAAATAATAAATTAAAAAAAACCTAAGAGAACCAGTAATTTTATATAATATTAGAATTTGGAGGTAGCTCTAACTATCTAGGAAGAATAATAAATTTATAATAATAACCTATTAATAAACTATGGAAATTTAATCCTTACTATTTAGAATTTCTTCTTTCTAATATCTATTAATGAAATTAATTGGGCATTTTTGAATTAAACAATATTTAGTAAAATGTTTAAAGTTTTTTATTATTTTTTTCGGATTTATTTGAAACTATAAGTTTATTACGTTGTATGCAATTAATAACAATATTTCTGAATATAGAAACATGTACATTACTCTCCCAATGTGGTACTTTTATAATATTGAAATTAAAGTCTTCTCGTTTATCATAAATATTAGTAACTATTTTACTATATTTTAATTTAATTTCTATATCAAGAAAATATGCTTCATAGTTTTACTATTTGTCTGTATTAAATTAATATATTGTTGTTAAAAATTAATGTTAGGTTTAAAATTATCTTGCTTGCCAAAAATGATTATATCATCTATATAGCGAAAAATGTAATATTCTGAGTTGTAATGAAACTATTTTCAAAATAAAGTGAATATAAATTGGCAAGGCAGTTGATAGCTGGGCCATCTTGTGGCAAACCTTTAATCTGCTGATAATATTTACCATTATGATAAACATAGCTCTATTGTAGAATAAACCTAAGTAGAGAGAACCAAATCTATCATAATTGACATTTTTAAATAAACTATCTTTATGTAATTTTACAAGTATTTTAATCATATCATTAATATTAAAATAGTTAAAAAAAAAAAAAAAAAAAAAAAAAAAAAAAAAAAAAAAAAAAAAAAAAAAAAAAAAAAAAAAAAAAAGATCTGCAAAATCTAAACTGTATACTGAAAAAATCTTTTTATCTTTAATTTGTTCAACTATTTTTAAATACGGCTGAGGATTTAAGACTATTTATTGCATCTTGTAATATTTAATTAATTTGTATTTCATGTATATATATATATATATATATATATATATATATGTGTGTGTGTGTGTAAGTGTGATTTTTAATCACGCCAACTTTTATAGTTTTAAAGATACGAATAACACTTTGTAGAGTAAAGACTAGCTGCCCATTCGGTATAGTGGTTAGGGACGCTGATTGCCATAGGGACTGGGTTCGATTCCCGGTGAAGGCATGAATGTGTTTGTAAATGTATAGAAAATTAGAGAAAAATTATTGCTTCATGTCTAATGATATTTCCCCTTAGTATTGTATAATAATTACTATGAATTATATAAATGAATACTATTAAAAATCGAAGATACATTTTATTAATTTACATATATTTTTCCAATGGTTTCTAATTATTGCTACATTATAGAACACATATTATTGCCTTCACTTTTAATAAGTTTGAATCACTTTGTGGTTGAATAATAAAAAAAAATATTTCATTATAATCTGTTGGAAATAAAAAAAAAACATCAAGTCATAAAATAATAAATAATTGTGTAATAATGAAACTTTAATAATGTATATTAATTGAAATAAAAAATGTTAATTAAATACAAAGTTGCCTGCAAATATGAGATGTGAACTTATAATTGATATAACAATATTAACATAACATATAGAGTATTAACATAATATATACGCTTGTATAAAACGATAAATCCTCTTTCTCACATAAATGTAATTATTTTCGGTATCAAAAACTCTCATATTAGCTAATTGGCGCCCGCTTCACTGGATATTTATTGATGTTAAAGGAATGTGCCAACCAAATTTCAAGTTTGTAGGTCCAATAGTTTGAAAATGACATTTAATTATTACGCCGTATAAGCCATCGCAATGCCCCTTGGGTTTTGAATTTCGCAAAATCCGTTCTTACCGGATTTCCACTCCATGACTGAAACATACCTATCAAATTTCAAGTCTGTTGGGCTAATATTTACGGATCCTGATGAGTGAGTGAGTCAGTCTCTTTTCTCCCTTATTTGAAATTATTATATTCACACACCGCGAGGCTTAAACAAACAAATCTTTTACAAGTTTAACGCGTACTTCAGAGAAGTCCAAAATGTTCATAAATGGTGTTATCTTCTATTACATTTGTAACTCAATAATTCGTAAGAAATAACTTGTAATAAAGATTATCAAATTAAATTGAATAATTATTTATAAAAACTATATAATAATAGGATTTATTTCATTAACTTATTATATATATAGTGAAAGGTTATTATTTTTCTTTTCTTTTTTCTTTTTTGACTTTAGAAACAGTCATTTCTAAAAAAAATTTTTTAAACATTTGGAAATTATAATTATTAATTAAGGCACACAATCAAAGATGGCGAATGTTATTTTATTACATATTCATTTCAAATATCTTTATTAAAGATTTCACAATGTATTGGTAGCTTATATTAGGAAAAAATATACAATTTATTGTATAGCAAAAATAATATTCATTTTCATCATAGGATAAACCTTAATTATTAATTAAAAATTTTCATATTTTGAAGCTGTAGTATTTTCTATACATTGTTCTCAAAAAGTAAAACTCTTGTGAAAATTTAAAAAACATATATTTCAAAACAAATGTCCAAAATTCATAAACAATGTCCATAAACAACTCATATTATGGTTTCTCTTGAAATAATTTATGAATTTGAGTGGAAGGATTTATAATATCATAGCATATAAATGCAAAGGAAGAAAATTTAAAAATCTACAATATGTAATTTTATTTGAGAATTGTATATAGTATTGATAAATCATACCCCCTCCCCCCGTAAAGAGATGAAACAATTACTTTATGCATTCATTCGAGCTTAATGCTTCGTTATTTCCTGATATATTTTATTTCGCACTCCATCGTTGTTGTTGTTTTTGCTTCACATATATATTATTTATACATTGTAAAATGTCGTGTTTTACAGTAGATGGGTTGAAATACATTCATTTGTTATTTATAAGCAAAGTTATTTCATTGCAAACTCTGTGACATTGAATATATTTGTTTATATAGAATTTTTTTCCTGGTATTATGAAAAAAATAGCCTCATTTAACTGTTATTTTCTAATATTTAGGTAAAGATTCTTTTTTGCTCTTAGTGAAAATAGATTTGAGTATTATTGTTCGAGGGACATCTAGATATTTAATACAATGTTCATAATTTTATTTGTTTAAATTTTGTTTGGTTTACATGTGATGAATTTTCAAAATTTAGATTTAAATAAATATTTTATGCAACAATATTTTTTAAAAATATTTTTTTTCCTTCCATGTTTAAAATGCTGCTAAATAATCATATTCTGAAACATCCTGAAATATCTTACGAAATTTTATAAATCAGTTATTTCAAAAACTAGAATATATTATCAGTTTTAATACAAATAAGACTGAAGCTGACCCAAAAAATAACTTCTGGCATATATCTCTTATTTTAAAACAATGTCCTTCACATGTACATAATAAAGTAATATCAGTACAGTCAATAAAATATGAAAAATGCATAAAATACATTGTAATGAATTTCTTAATGTTAAATAAAATCCACGTATTTTATTTACTTAAAGTATATTCTGTTATATTCTTCAGGGTAAACTAACCCAAACTTTAGCAAAGTTTGACAGGGAAATTTCACACGAGGAGGCATAAATATGAAAGCAGTTTCATTAAATATATATTTTATTGTTTAAATAAGTATAAAGCCAATGTGCTCGTTACTGGAGCAATCAAAATAATAAGTTGAATGTTAAAAACATAGTCCACAGAAAAATAACATTACTAGACCTTGGTCAACCGATTCGAACCTTTCCTTCTACTGTCTAAAATCCAATAGAACTGATCGAAACATCTTAAAAAAGCGAAGCAACAAACCAGTTGCATACGTCTAGCATGTCTTCAGTAGAAGAGATAACGAAATTGTCATTTTCTCTTAATTCGCATAACTGATATTCTACAAGAAAAATTTATTCTATAGCTACATAAAAAATGTGCATATTAAAAATATTCGAAAATAAGAAATTTCAGAAGTTTTTTCTTAAAATTTGTTGCTTTTGGACGAGGGGAGATTTTATTCTCCCTAAATTAAAAATATAATAAATTAATTATGTACAATAATTTCAACTTAGTAAAGATAAGGGGAAAAAAAGGGAAATCCTTAAATTCAAAGGAGAAGTAATTGGGTTGATTGGTTCTTTAAAATTAATTAAATCTACAAGGAAAACAACCAACTATATGAAATGTACCACACATAGGAACTAGAAAGCAAAGACAGGAGTCTGCATTACATTTGTAGGTTATATACAAATTTTTCATAGTATTTTTGAGAAATTGATATGGTATAGGTCCTGATTAAATGAAATATCACAAGAATTTTGAAATTGCATATCTTAAAAACTGGCAGAGTTATAAAATCCACTTCTATACAATCAACTTTCTAAATTAGAATACTGAAATCATGCAACTTATTGAAAGAAGTTTTGAATAAAAGAAACAAATACACATATAAAATGGCAATGTACAACGTAACTATATTTGTGTGTGTGTAAAATATGTCAAATATTTTCAAAATTCCTACAATATGTTCCTGTAAAGTATATAAAGCAGTATCACCTGTTTTAATGGAAATATTTGATTTTTTTTACACTGAACATACCAATACTGAATGCATACCTATTTCTACCAGTTATAGTATGCATAGTGTTAAACATACTTCAGGTCCATTTCATCCAAAATTAAACTTATTTGGAGAAATGTATTGACATGTTATTTCGTAATCACTGATATGCATCTAAAGTATCTCTTATTTTTAATTATATTTATACTCTAAAATAAAATGAAACATTTAACGACATGAGGTAAAAATATTCAGAATTCTTGCTCTGAAGTTTGTTTTAAAATATATTAATACAGCTAAACAATAAATAATTTTTTTAAAATCATTATTAATTCAACAAGTTACCAAAGTTTAGCATGAATAACTTGAGTTCCATTCTAATAAAAATCACAATTTGTATTAATTGTAAGAAAGATTCTTTTACCAGGCCAATCCTAAATTTCATGAAACTTCTCATTTCCCCCTTTATACATGACAAAATATTAAATTACTTCAAAGTTTGTCTAAGAAATGCTAAACTATTGTATGTTATTGTATGTAATTGTAGGTATTGTATTAAATGTTATTGTATGTATTGTGTTAAATATACTTCAGTTCTATTTCATCCAAAATTAAACTTATTTGGAGAAATCTATTGAGATGTTATTTCGTAATCACTAATATGCATCTAAAGTATCCTTTTAAAAATTATTATATTTATACTTTAAAATAAAGTGGAAGATAAAACGACATCAGGAACAAATATTCAGAATTCTTGCTCTGAAGTTTAACATCTGAAAATATCTTAATAAATTTAGACTATAAATTAATTAAAATCATTATTAATTCAACAAGTTACCAAAGTTTAGCATGAATAAATTGAGTTCCATTCTAATAAAAATCACAATTTGTATTAATTGTAAGCAAGATTCTTTCACCAGGGCAATCCTTAATTTCATGAAACTTTTCATTTCCCCATATTATCCACGACAACATATTAAATTACTTCAAAGTTTCTCTATAAGAAATGCTAAATCAGTACTAGTACCATTCCAAAATTTGGATCATATATATTAAACTGCCAACTAATTTTGCCAAGAAAGAAGACTTCACAAATTTTAAAAAAAAAACTATATCACTATTATTATTACTGTGTTTAAACGTGACCAGGAACAGTTTCCACTCTTGGCTGTATATCGCAGCATTTGGTAGTTTTTTTATTTGAACAAATTCGTCGATATTATACTATACAAGCGCCCCAAATTTGTCCTTTCAACATACGCCACACAAAAATATCAGTGATTTTGGACAATTATTCCCTTAACAATAATTTTGAAAAAAATTCACTGAAACTACCATTTTTTTACTGAAATTTTATTGCAAACAACAATTTGACGAGTTATTTATTAAATGGTAAATAGAGAGTTGAAACAGGTTACATTAAAATTCCGAATATTTCTATTGCCTTTAGAAAGTAAACATTTTACAGAATCAAATATCTACATGTAAAGTCATATTTGGTTTCATGATTCTAATTACCGATAAATATCATAGAATTGATCTAAGTACACTTCTTAGTCAATATTTGTAACTAACTCCTTGCAACAAATTTATTCAGAACTCTAATTATCAAAAAAATATTTACTTTTAGACTTCAATACTTATGTAAAAATTAAAATACAGAGTATTCTTACGCATAATACACATCAGCTGGGGTTGCATGGATTTTTTTTAACACACAATGTTAATATTTCAATGACATGTGTATAGTCCTTATATGAAATTTATCAAAATTATTGAATTTTTTATATGTGTATTTGTTATCTATAGTAAAAAAAATCTGTACTTCTCTGTGTGACAAATTTATACCTGTCGAATTCTGAAAAACAAATGTGCTAAGAAATCCTCTCACATACCACATAATAAATATATACCACATAAATATTTTATAATTTTTATTTCTTTGTAAAAAAATTATGGATTCAAAAATGACTTTTTATTTTGACCATGTAGAAGAGAACATGACTTTTATATTCAATATATGCACACAAGTTTATATTCTATAATAAGCAAATTTTAATTAAAAAATTTTAATGCTTAATTTTTTACCACATTTAGAATTTAATTCTTGATAAATTAGATCTTTTTCTAAAATTTTACTGCAAATAAAGACTTTCAAAATGTCGCGCATAATATTTTTACATATAATCTTATGAAAGGTAAATGGTAATTTTCATTTATGATGTTTCAAAGTCGTATTTGAGTCATCATGAAGTTTAAACTTTAGTGAACCTGTAGTAAATGTATTTTATGTGTTTTAAATGTATGTAGTATATGTGTATTTTTTCCATTTTTGTAGTGAATGCTTTTCGAAATTTTTTTCCCAAAGAGATTGTAAAATTATTGAGTAAAAAATACATTATACAAATATATATATATATATATATATATATATATATATATTATACTTGTTTTAAAATGACATGTATGGTTACATTCTTGTGTTCTTATTTTAGATAATAAAATACAGAAATATCTCTATTAACTACTCTGAAGATGTATAAAATTAGACAAAACAATTACATACAGTAATATTTAATAAACACATTTATTTAATTTTAAAAAAAATAATTTAATTGGGAAAAAAACTCATCGAGCAATTCGAACCCTGTCTTTCCGCGTAGTAAGCAGCTGCTCTGGCAATCGTGCCAGTTAGACGCTGGAGAAGAAATTTGTAACTTAATTATCTCTCTTATTAGTTAAAGACTCAGTTATTGGTTTTTGGCGTTGCTAAGGCGAACGTACTTTCGCACATAACGAAGCACAAGATGTGGGATCGGATTTTTTATATACTGTTGTTTTTACAGCATTTTCTTCCTACATTGCGCAAGATTTTAGATTACTAAACACACAATAAAAAGGATGTGCATTCAATAATAAAGCTCTATAATAATCAGAAATATTATAGTTAATCCGAATTTGTGCCATTTTCAAATACAGAACATGATATTTTTAGCATGTATCAGAAGAATTTTCTATCATCAGAAATTATTATATGCACTTAATTAATTTTAGCACTAACGTTGAAAAAAATAAAATGTTAAATTGATAAAACAATTCAAGTTAAATTAAAACCAAAGAAAAATGAAACGGCAAAAAACATACATAGGATTAGAATCAATCAAAAACAAAAATCCAGGACTTTGGGGGGGAGGGTCCGGAGTCGATGTCCCCCCCCCCTTGTGTGCGACACTGGTAGAGCATATATAGAGCAAATTACATAAGAGTATACATTTCTGAAAATAAAAATAAAATATTGTCAATTAATATTTGCTTTAAAATAGTGTCGATTCTTAAAAGGTGTTCAGTGGTACTAGGATTTGACGATTGAAAAAGTTTACTGTACGAAGACACATTAAGAACGTTTGGTCAGAGCATAAGCCAACAGCTTTGCTGGTCGGAGAATAACAGCTTTATTCTTTGATCACTATACATTTATTAGTATATACATTCTCTTACTAAATTTTTGGAGAACTTATATTAGGTGTATTGTATATACAATACATGAATGAATATGTATGAATCCATGTTGCCAAACCGAAAATGTAAATTTTATAAAAAATATTCTAAGACTAATTTTCTCGAAAATCAATTGTAATTCCTCAACAAAAAATAAATAAAGGGAATTAATGTAACCATAAATATATTTATTATAAAAATATGTTACAGTCCCAAGAGAAAGTACATGAAGAAGTGTATTTCGCATTCAAATACACTTCACTTTCGCATTCAAATTTTCATCATTATATTACGTCATATCACCAGTTTGTTGCAAAACTGCTTAAAAAAGGATTGTAAAATGCCTAAAGTGAATTTCAAATAAGTAGGCACACCATCACAATCTGTATTTTAAAGTGTTTTTTGTGTGCTACATCGTAAAAACACTAATATTGTTTTTGTTCACCTTTTCTGTATCGTCCAAGTCAATAAATAACATGTTTATTTATTTTGATTTGGAGAACTATGAACAATAAAAAGGGAGAGAGACAGGATTTGCCACATTGTACGATAAAGAAGAAAAGTCTTATAAGCCTCTATCCAAAATGTTTCCAAATACCCTTCACCTAAAAAAAAAGGTATTTACGTTCTTTTTTTGTTTTTTTGAGACGCGTTTTCAGAGAGACGTAGAAAGTTCCCGTCGATCAAAACGAATTTCATAAGATATCCCTGTAAATGTTAGACCTTGAAAATATCTAAATACACACTGACAACGGAATTTTTCAACGAAATGCTAAAAATTTCATATCTAAGAATTGAGGTGGATTTTCAGTGGACTTTTTCTACAGAAAGGGAAATCCGGAGGTTTGAAATAGGAATTTCATATCAACATACACATTCTTTCTATGACTGTTCACTGGGTTAAACCTTTATTGAGTAAACCTTTATATATATATATATTATATATATATATATATATATATATATATATCACCCGCAGTATCAAATTTTATTTTTTTAAACCCTCTCTTTTGAAATCAGAAAATGACCCAGGAAACAATATAGTTGACATGTAGTATGGTAAAAATAAATTCTATTTTCGGGTGCTTTAAGCTCCTTCATACTCTTATACAAAATATTGTAAAACATGGGAAGTATTTTCAATATCTATAGTCACTTCAATTTGAAGTGAGTTTTTTAAGAAAAACGGAGAATGTTTTCGGAAAGGGAATAGATACACCGGTATAATATGAGTTTCTATTGTATCTAAAAAAAATGTGCCATTTTATACTTTTATTACAAAAGTTGAGAAACTCATTCAAATGCAAACATATAATCCTAAATGGAAAAATTTAATGATAAATGGTAAACACACATGCTTTCGAGAAATCTTTTATAGAAAAGTTGTAAGCGCATGTTTTTGAGATAAAGCTTTAATGAGAAATGGCAAACACATGTTTTCGAGTGAATATAACGTAGCACGAGGGTTTTTGTCGACGGACCTCGTAATTTTGAACCATGGTCAAGTGACGTGGATACCTGATCTGGCACCCCCTTTCCTAACTACCACAACAACGGGAGGATGTTTGAGCTCTTGACAGATCTAACGTGCATCGCTCCCCTATACGGCGGGTTTTCAGTGGTACTGGGCTCGAACGCATGGGACGTCAGCCATGATCCGATACATTGACCACTTGGCTACCGCAGCCAAAACATGCTTTCGAGAGAAACTTTAATGAGAAATTGAAAACATGTTTTTGAGAAAAACTTTAATTAAAAATGGTAAACACAGATTTTTTCGAGAAAAACTTTAATGAAAAATCGAAAACATGTTTCTGTTTAAAACTCGTTTATATATTGGAATTGAAATTTAAGAACTTTCTATCGTCTGGTAAATATTTATTGAAAATTTAAAGGAGATTGAGATTTGTTCAAGTGCTTAATTCCAAATGGGAATTATTGATTTTATGGTAAAATACTATTTCGTATTTATATTTTGGACATGATATTTTGGATATTTTACCCATGAACAAATTTCTTGCAACACAATTTCACTTCAGTAGAAAGATGGGAATCTGTAGCCTAGTGGTCACATGGTCAGGATCTCGGGATAGACAGATTTAACGTGCATCATCCGTTTTACCTAGCGGGTCTTCTGTGTCAGGTTTCGAACTCGAGAAACCACAATGCTGGCAACGATTTCCTAACAAATAGGCTACCATAAAAATAATCAAATTTCAAAGTAGGTAATCATTTATAAATTATATTAATAAAAAAAATTCAAAGATTAAATACCCAAAAAATTCAGGTTTTCGGTGAAAAATAATTTATGTTCTAACTGTGTTAGAAGTTGATTAATTGATTTATAGAAACAGACATAATGGTATAATCACCCTCAAATTTGGATAAATAGGATTTCTTGCAATAAAATAAAATACAAAGAGAAAAATTTTTTGTAAAAATGTTGGTGTGAAATTGAATCAAATTATTATTTATTTAGAAAAGTAATAAAGTGTGTTAGGATTATTTTAATGATCGGAACTTAATAAATATGCATGCAGTGCCTATGAAAACATCTATGTTAATATAATTATTTGTCTATTACAATTTAGTTTCTTACGTATCTACACAATTAAATCAAATCGGCATTAAAAATATAAAGTTTTTTTTTTATATTAAGAGTTATTTTTTTAATTGGTATGTTTAATTATATTTCATTCATGCCTTAAAATATTAATCAATGATTGAAAATCCAAAGTAAAAATCTTTTTTATTTTTATCTCTTTCTTTGTATAGATCTTAATATTAATACGTCTTACCCTTCTTATTAAACAGCTACTTCAAAAAAGAAACATTTCCCTCTCATTTTTGTTTTTTGAGATTATCAAGATAACAGCTTATTGAATAAGAAATTATTATTTTTTCTTATTCTTGAATATGCCTTCAGTTTACGACGTGGTATGTTTTTTCATAACAGTTATTGTGTATTTTTAATGAACAATGGAAAAATAATGGAAACGAAAAATTTTATTAAACTGAAATTTCAATAACATTTAATCATAGGTTCCCAACATTTTTTAAACTGGCGTCCCCTTTTCTAGTGAATACTTCGATACCACCCCCTTTACTTGTGAATATTCTGATACCATCCCCCTTTTCTTGTGAATATTCTCATACCACCCCTTCCCACTCTAAAGAAATAAGAGTGTACATAATATATGGTGAAAATAAGAGTTAAATTTTTAAAAAAATATTCTATTACTAATAGAATATATTTTTTAATTTAAGTTTCTGAAGCCCCAATTTTTATTACTTGCTAGTCTGAAATAGCTACTGCAGAAGAAAACTTAGGGCCATTCGAAAAAAAAGAAATATAAAAATTGAGGAAGAAGAAGGAATAACATATAAAACTGGAGAATTTTAAGTTTTTTTTTATATATATTTACTTTATGTAAATTATAAGTATATTTTTTAAATGTGTTTTTCGAAGAATGAAATTTTCACGATAATTTTTGCATGAAAACTGGGATATCTCCAAAACAATTATATAAAATTCAATGAAATTTGTAACATTTATGTTATAAGCCTTTGAGAGTGTAGCAAACCGCAGGTTTTAAGATACTTACATTTAATCACATTTTATAGTCCTTTTTAGCTTAGAATATAGAGTAATTTTAACGAAAAATCATTAACGTGAAGTTCGAATGCTTATTAAATATTTATTTTTGAAAATATTTTTTAACCTGCGGTTTGCGACACTTCAGGTGGATCAATAAATATATCAATGCAATTAAAATTACATTATGTCCAATATATATTTTTTTACGCTGTTTTTCCTAAAATTAAAATTTTTTTAAAATTTCATAAAAATATTTTTTTTTCAAAAACAAAGGTGATGCATGGTATTTATTTCATAATTATAACTGTTTAAGCCTATTTGTGTTCTTTAAAACAATAAAATTCTTCTGATAATCAAATTTTGAAAAATTGGTCTTCGAACCTAGTCGGATGCCTTAAAGTAAAATTAGTCAGCGCCGCATCATTATTTACGTCTGGATTTTCTTCTTTGAACCTTTTATATGAATTAATAAAAAATTCAAAAATGATGAATTTTTTTCTTTCAATGTGTTAGATGAAGCAAAGAACTCTCAAAATCCTCTCGACCCGATATGAATTGAAGTAAGCCTGACTATTCCATTTTTCGAAGTTTAGGCTTAAGACATAATTATTGACACAGGTATTATCGATGAAAAGAGACTATTTCAGATGACTATTGAGGTATAGATCGTTTTTTCTGTTCATTTTGGTAAGGCGAGCAAGATATATAATATTTTGTTTTCCAATGCGTGTATGAATTATATTCACAATATTTTTCTGTTAATTTAATTTAATGTATGTTTCTATAATAAGTAATTAAGATAAAAGTATAAAGTATAAAAGCGTTTCTAAGTATTAGATGGGTTCATTTTCAACAAGCTGTTCTTTAAGTTCCTGCGTAAGTTGAATTTTCACATCTAAGTTTTATGGTGAGAAAATTTAAAACTTTAATCTATTTTACAAGTAAGTAGGCTATTGCTTTTCAGTTGAGACAAAGAAATTCAGTTCGACAGAACTTCGCTTAACTAGCAAGTTCGATGACACGCGAAGCTCTGTCTCTCTCTCTCTCTCCCATGCCAGCAAAATTCCTATTTACAAACTAAATTTTTAATTCAGAGCCTTTAAAATGTTTTACTTTTAAAAAAAATATACTTTGATAATAAGTCTTTCTAAGTAGTGGATTGGAAAGAAAATTTAGAAATAAACGACTAGTTTCTTTCTAAATCTTCAATTAAAAGAAAAATAATTGGTTTCTTTCTAAGCATTGGATAGCAGCAAAATATAACATTATAAACATATAAATTTATTTATGTATAATTTGTATTTATTTTAATCTGCAATTATACCAAAAAATCATTTACATTAGCTGAAACAAATGATACAACACATGTGACGAATTAGTCTTCATGATAAATTATAAATGGTTTTGTGTTTCCTTTTATATAACTATCTTAATTTACTTTAGTTATATTATGTAAATATGAATGCTATGAATTGATATTTTCCAGAATGAACTTTTGTCTAGTACTAGAAGTCCTAAAACTTTTAGGTACTTGTTTTGAAGAAGAAAACATGCCGTTCAACAAGTAGAAACGAATAATTAAGATATTATTTGCTGGCATTCGGGCCGATTACTGCCCTCAATCCCATATCTGGAGTGACAGATGTGGATACGATGGTAATGTCTTGCTAGTCAGAGCGTGCATTCTGATTGGTGGGGCCCGATGCTTGGCAAAAGTTGGATACAAGGTGGGCAAAATAGCTGCTTGGAGGAGAGGTTCCTGGGGAGTGGGGAGTGGGGAGTGGGGTTCCTCATCGTTTGCCCATGGCATCTGAGAATTTTGTATAAGTATCGTAGGGAGATAAAATTAGCCAATTACCATAATGATATTATTGGTGCTAAAATTTTAGTAATCTGAGTGCAGAGTTCTCTCAGCTGACATGTTTACTGTCTCTTATTTATTATTTTCTTTATTGCAAGTGAATACAACGCAAGAGACGGCCTTAACGCAGTGGATGAGAATCAAATTCTGTACTACGCGATGCAACGCAGAAACTACAAAGGGTGAGAGACTGAAACTGCGGGAAAGCTGAATGAAGAGGGATACTTTCATCTGGTAGGGGATGGGGTTGAGTAGGAATGCATTGTGGGAGTAAGTAGAGAATATAAGCTGGATAGAGAGAGGGAGAATCTTTCACCGAATTGATTTTCGGGCCTCTGTGGTGTACTGTCATGTTATGAAGGGGTGAAAAAATATTTTTTTTTATGAAAGTGTGGACCGAATTGATTTTTAATAGATCTTTAGAAGCGGAGTTATACACAGAAGTTGGTCTTTATAATGAAGCAGTTATTCTGAGTATTGTACATGCATTTTTTGAAAGATATAGTCATTACAGTCTGCTCAATGATAACTTCCTTTGAAAATTTACAAATACAAATAACAGTATTTAGGGAAGGGTGAGTGAGTGAGTGATTTTGGGTTTATTGGCGCAAGAGCCGATTTCGGCTATACTGCGCCAAACATTTGTTTTAATATCTGTGGTCTAGACGGGAAGAGAAAGAAAGAATGAATTGAATGACAAGAAAGAGGGTCGAAAATAGAGAAGGATCACTAGGGTACCCCGGGTTCGGTATTTAGGGAAGGAGTGAACATGGCAATACCATTGACCTCTGGAAATCTAGAGTAGAACCTCACGAATATATTAACTATTTCTTTTTAATCTAATCGTTTTGTAATGTTTTTTACTAAAACGCATATTATATCAATTTTCATTTGTAAATATTCATTTTAAAGGAAGCATAATCTTTTTTTTAATCAATAAAAAAGGATAAGCGAAACTCGAAACTTTCACAAACACAATTGTATAAATAATATTTCCATAAAAATAAACCTTAAGTATTCGCGAAATATCTTATAAATATTTTACGTTAGGGTTGAAAGATAATTTTTTTAGAGGTAAGGGGGAAATAACTTTCAGTCAGAAAAAATATCAGAGTACCTTTAAATATTAAAAGTCTGATTCACTAGTGATACGAAACTCCATCTAAGTTCACACACATCTTGATGTTTAGTAATCATTACTTAGTTAACTTTGAATAATTTAAGCCCGAGTAAACTCAGCTCCGAATATGAGAAAAATTAATAGTTTATATACAGCATTTAAAAATAAAATCGTACTTACATTTATGAGTTGTCTGAGAAATAGGAAGAGAGGGGTAGGGTCAATTAACAGCCTCCAACATTCGGCGATACATTTTTTAGTTAAAAAAAGTCCGTTTAGGTCCCGTTTTCTTTTGCGGTTGCCTTTTTATATTTGGATCTTAGAAAAGTTAAATTTACATGCCTATTTGTCCTTTCACGTCATTTTACTCTACGTTATATATTGGTCAGTAAATTAACGTTTAGTATTTTGTATTTTTACGCTCCGACTTTTCAAGTTCAGTGACACAAGGCTGTTTTGCCTCTTTTAGTACTTGTGGAATCTCAGCGTTTCCTGTTATCTGGGATGAACTGGTGAGAAATGCTTCAAACAAAGCAATACGAAGATTATTGGTGACGGACTTTGTAATTGAACTTCGGTCAAGTGACTAGAATGACACCTGAGTTGACTTCTCTCCAAACTGCTACACAAAGCCTACGAGAGGATGCTTAAGGCATTACATATTTAACGTGCAGCTGTCCACCCTACATGGTAAGTCTTCAGTGGCAATAAGCTCGAACTCAAGGCAAACTGGCCAAGAGCTCGTAGCCATAACAACTGGGATACCGCGACCACGTGGTTGTTCTTGCGTCAAGTTACAGAAATAGAAGTATTTTTGATAGTTCTTAGTATTTGAAGAAATTTTAAGTATTACTTTGGGTAAATAAACAATTCACACACACAAAAAGCATTGATTTAAGCTCCAAAGTCATGATCGTGATCCCTGCCAGAGGTCCTCCCTCTCCCCCCCCCAGCACAAGTTCTTACATATTAATTGTTTATGCTCTTTAAAAGTTAGGCTTTTACTTTTTCAGCTCATGGATAATTTAAATGTATTGTTTCCCTTACAAATTAGCTTTTCTGTCTCAAAAATGTACCGAATCTATTCTATGTGCGACTCCCTTTTTTAAGTCGGACAATATCCAAGTGGTAGAACATTTCACGTCAAACGTTTTCTGAAGTCTTTCATGGAGTCACTAGCACAAGTGCATCAAAAATGAGCATTTCTATTTCTTGCGTTATTTTTGACAGAGGAAGCACAAAGTCAAGATCTTTCACAAAATTCCATAGAAAGAAATCACAGGGTAGTAATCCAGGGATCTAGATGACTAATAGCTAAACAATGGCCCGAATCGCTCGTTCAACTAATTCACTGGGTTGGAAGATTTTCGTTTGAAAATGCACAGGTTTGTCCTAAATGTGGAGCTTACTGAATACTTCTTACTGAAAGATGTATTCCGTGAATTCGTCGAAGATTCAAAGGACTCAAAGACGTGATCGAAGATGGATACAACGCTAAGCTCTAGCACACAGAACACTTCCTTCACAGGGTCCGCCATTTTCACTTTTACGACCGCAGTGAATCGGATTGCTGACGACTACAAATTTTAAACTGGCTCTTCTGATATTTGCGCTTGGCCACACAAATTAAATTTTCAACTTCCTCTATCTTCTCCTTTCTGTAGATCTAACCGATAAATTATTTTCAAGAGAAAGTAATAGCTGTATATATATATATATATATATATATATATAAGCACTATATATTATAATATATATATATATAATATATAATATAATATAATATATATATATAATATATATATATATATATTTACAAGAAACAGCACTACTCTCAAGAGGTCTATGTTGGAGTTAGCTAATAAATTTGATGATAACTTTAATGCAGGCTTAATTAAATCTTTTATGTTTGGAATGAATAATACAGAAATTAAAATTATGACAGATATTTTAAGCAGATGTAAGTTTTTAGATTCCCATGGTATGCATATGATTAGAGATCTTAATAATTATGTAGTACAAAAAATGAATATCAAATTAGATGCAGTAGAAAATTACACTACAGAATATTGTACCATGTTATTTATGAATAAATCCTTTAACAAAATTAATTTTTCAGGTATATTTCAGAAATATCAATCCTTTTTTCCTATTAAAAATATTATTATTAAAAAGGCTTTCAAATATAACAAGAAACTTGGTAGATTTATATTTTCAATTATAATCAAGTTTCGGAGCTCATATGTCCGGAGCAGTGTAAATGCTATTTGTATTGTGATTATATCGATGAATATCATCAGTACGTTGTCACTGGAGACCTTGGCATTGTAAAAGATGATTTATTGAGAAATTTTATGGAAAAAGGTACTGGCTTTAGACTTATGATCACAAAAAATAAATCCAACCTTGTAAAACAAATCACAAGAGATTTGGATACTTTCTACCTTAAAATGGCTATTAAATACGGAATGCCGATAGAAGCATTCAATCAATTTAGATCTCTTGTTGCAATAGAAATTGGAAAATTGGATTTCAACGTTGAAAATGAAATTATGTATAAAGACCTTAAAGTATCGATAGATAATATTCAAAAGGATTTCATGATAACTTATGTTGATAAAGTCTCTGCTAATTATGCAATAATATGTAAATATTTTTATAGTAAATTATTAAGTGATCATATTTTAAAGAATAATGCATTTCAAAAGTCGATTCACAGCAATAGAGAAGATGATAATTGTATTTTGGCTTTAAACAAAAGATTAAATATTCATCTCAAAACTATTAAATACCCACGAATTTTTTTAACACCAAAATTCCACAAAAATCCAATAAAATTCCCTAGTATTACTAATGGGTATAATACATATATAACGAAGTCTGGGAAGATTTTACAATCCCTTCTTCAAAATACTATCGATAGCTTTCAACACACAGCAATAATTAAAAATAGCTTAGAGATTGTTAGAGTCACGAAGGATATGACAGTTTTTTCTATGCACGGCTTTGACTTCGAGGACCTTTTTAATTCTATTGATATAGATGATATGATTAGAGTTCTACATTTAATTTATGATAAATATGAATTGCATAATTCAATGAAAAAGGAAAAATTTGATATCCTGGTTAATCTTGTTTTACAAGAAAATTTCATAGCATTTGATCAAAATCTTTTTAAACAGATCAGAGGATTACCTCAGGGTGGTCCTGCCAGTAATAGTTTAGCTAACCTATATTTACATTTTTTTTAAATTGATCATATTTTTGATGACCCTTTCTTACTTTACCGTTTTATAGATGATATAATAATTTTTGGTAAAAATAGTGAATTCAAACCAAATATTATGTTCTACCCTGACAATCTCAACCTTCTTAAAACTAATTTTAACTCTAATATGGTTAAATTTCTAGATTTAGACTTGCATCTTATTGACAATAGAGTAGTCTGTAACATTTATGACAAAAGAGATTCTTTATTTTCCATGTAATTAAAATTCCTGTATGGAACAGCAATTTGCATATATCAATTTACAGAAATATTGGTTTGAATTTTTTACTTAGGAATGATAACTTAACTACCAACAAAATAGATAAATTTAATAATATCAAGAAATTCTTCCAATGCTGCTGAGATCATGACTATCCTTTTAACTTCTTAAGAACATATATTCATCACAAATACATTAATCGTCTTGCTATTTCTGATTTCAAAACCACCATACAACAATAGGATTTCAAAGTCAACATTTTAGTGTTTTTGCTGTGAAGATTCTGTTTTAACACTCTTCACACAGTTTATTTTTTCCACACCCTTCTTAAAAATCTTATAAAATGAAAAAAAAAATTCTACATTTTTGTCAACCAAACCAAATTTCTACATTTTGACACCCAACCAATTTTCTACATTTGTGACAACCAATCAAGTTATAGCCTACCAAATTTGAATGTCATCTTTCTTGGTGTCTTCCTTACAAGCTGGTATAAAGGATGCGTTTAAGTGGAATTTAGATTTTTATCACAACATATAAAAGCTTTCCATCGGTTTCAAGAGTGTTGGATCTCCTGGAATAAGCTCTGTGAGTAGAAGTTTTAAAATCTTTTTGGAAGAATCCTTTTACTGGGTAATTCTTTTGATATTTTTCTGCTTAAAGATTTTGGGAGAATTTTTTGCTTAATAGTAGTCGGTTGTTCCTTCATATTTCTGAGATTTTTTATACTTTGAATTTTTTATATTTAGAATTTTTATACTTTAAATTTCAATTTATTTTATTTTGGTCTTTCATACCGAGTTGCAAAGGGGGAAGGTTGGCGACTTCACACTAGTTTAACCCCACTTATTTGGTCCTAAGTCCGAAATTGCATTTTGACTCGCTAGGTTCTTATTTGAATTTCATTAGATTTGATCTTATATATATATATATTTTTATTTCCTGTTATGTTCTATATTTTATATAAATTTCTTCCATATATATATATAGATAGATAGATTTTAAAAATAAATGCTTTTTAATATTTAGATCAAATGTGGTGTGATAAGACATGCCTAATCGTTAAACGGAAAAGCCTATAAAAGAAATGACAAGATTCAAAGCATCGTCATTCAGCCCAAAACCAGCAAAGTACGGAAAAAAATGTTTTTTTTCTTCTACATATAATTTTTTGAAACATTAAATCCGCATTGTAAGCTATTGGAAACGGAGATATTCCCGATTTGACTTGATATAATCAGTTGGTACAGTTTAGCATTGGTAAATGTACTCACAAAAATTCTTCTATCACAATGAAGACAGAAGATAATATTCATGTATGGTAATGATAGAGGTATGTATATGTAACTAAATGTGTTTATCCGATATGTATGTGTAACTTATGTGTATCTGATGTATGTGTAACTTATGTTTATCTGATGCATGGGTAGCTTATGTGTATCTTATGTATATGTAGGCATCAGTAACTTATGTGGGCAGTTTTTGGTTAAATTGCCTAAATTAGCAAATTAACTTAATTAGAGCAACTAAAAATAAACTCTGAGCGCGATTGATTAATTTTCAAGTCAAATGATCTTTAATATTGTATTTCTTTACTGGATAATAATACTTTTTAGTCAAGCTCTAGAAGTGCAAGAACCTGCTTTCACTCGATTTGAGTACTCAAGGAGGGAAAAGCATGGGGTGGGGGGTAAGTCTCCCATGCATAAATAGACATGGAAAAGTGCAGGTGGGTGTTGTAAGAATAAAGACACTTTCATCTAGAAGAGTGTTCCTCAAACTTTTCCGATTCCCAGAACTCAAGATCTGTAACGTGTTTTCGGGGTACCCAGTGCACATAGACACACGTTCTTGGAAAAATACGTCTTAGAACACTATTTAAAAGAGATCAACCCGTTGTAGATACTTAATGTATTGTAATTTATTTAAAAAATACCAGAAAGCATTAATATGTAATTTAATAACACTAACTTGTGCCCCATGGTGAACACATGCATTAGTAACTAGGATGTGCATTCATTTTTTTACGCGTACTCTGTCGAAACTATTGGCAGTCGCATTTCATATTCTGAGTTTAATGGTTTTCACATTTTGCTTTCCCCCCCGTTTACCTTGAGAAATATTTCCGTTAAATACATTGTTCCGATTGGTATTAAAATGTTTACAGTAGTGTAAGAAATCTTATGAATTCCACATGTGAGAATTTGTTACCTAAAATGTAGAAGCTGTTCTTGCTTGAATCTAGATTTTAGATATATGTCAAAATCAAATGAAATATTTTGATATGTCTCCGATATTGGCAAATCTTTTCATTTGTTGTATATTACTTTATTACCGTATTTACTCGAATCTATATAAACCACACTTTCTTTCCAATATTAATGCTGCTGAATATCTGGGGCGGCTTAGAACAGAAGGAAAAACAATCGTCGGATGGGGCAATTTTGCAATTATAGGTTCTCGTATGAATGCAAAAGTTTATAATACTGATAAAATAACTGATTATTCCTTTCTTACTAGTTGCCATTTTTAATTTATTTCAATTTTGTAAAATTCTATATCGATAAACAATTTTACCCCATTTTTCTGGCCGTGGGTAGATTAGTGGTTAGAGCATCGGACGCCAGACCGGAAGGACTGGGTTCGATGCCCGATGTCACCAAATACCCTTTGAGTACACACGGAGTACGTGCTCGTTAAATCAGTGGGTCCGAAAGTCGTGTGGGCGGTCGTAGCAGCAACCACGGGTGTAGGGGGGCTGGAGATTATTTCCCTCCCCTCCAGTTCCAAGCCTAAATTGTGGAGGTGGAGATAGGTGATGTCACCATCTATCGTGTATGAACCGAGCCAAATCGTACTGTCACCTGTACGGTGCTCGAAGTTAAAAGCTAATGTCAGAAGTACACTTAGCCCCTTGCTATGATGAATTTCGTGTGGTCTAGGCATCGGATCATGGCTAGCGTGTCATGAGTTCCATCCCAGTATCACTTAAGACCCGCCGTGTAGGGGAGCGATGCACGTTAAATCTGTAGAGACTTTAAATGTCCTCCCGTTGGTGTGGTGTGGTAGTTAGAAGAGGGAGTGCCCGCTCAGGTGTCATCCGCGTCGCTTGACCATGGTTCAAAATTACGCGAACCGTCGCCAAAAGCCCTCGTGTTGCTAAGACAGTGCGACGTTAATATTCACTCACTCACCCACGATGAATTTCATGGGTCTCGATCTGACACTGTCAGACAGGTGGCATTAGGAACCACAACACCATTTTTCATTTTTAGCAAAACTTGTCATTGGACTAAAATGGAGTACTATTATAATTTCTTAAGCAGTCACTGACTTAGAACCATGAAATAGGGTTTAACAATACTATGGGTCCACCTTCTTCATTCAACAGAAATTTTCAACATAACATAAAAACAGAACCATGTTGAAAAATTAGGCCTTGATTTATCTACACGCTGGAGGTATCATTAACGAATAAGTAAAATAAAATGAATGTATGGATAGTGAGAATAGAAAGGTGTTTCATAAATAAATGCTTTTTTTTAAGGAAAATTTCATAAATAATTAACAAGAAAAACAAAATAAAAACTTACATGTATTTATGCTAACCAAAGGTTTTTTTTTTAAGACAGTGCATCCAAATCGGAACTCGCGTGCTAAGTGACGTGTTCAATGTTGATCGATGCAGAGGCGGATTAAGCGGGTGTCGGACCTGGCGGCCGCCATGGGCCCCCAACGCCGGTAGGCACCCTAAGCTTGATGGATTCCACCAGTGGCGTATCGGAGAATATAAGGGCCCCCTGCAAACTCAGGTTTCAGGCCCCAAGCTTAAATATGTACTTAGTGTCAGTCAAGCTTTGGGTCCCCTGGTGTACTCGCTATATGGGGAGCGTACGTTACGCCACTGGATTCCACTAATAAATTCCACGTGTAGCAAAAAGATCTTGAACCGATATTGCAACCCTGATGATTTTGCCGTATTGGAGTCTTTTATCATCTCCAGACATCTTTTTTCCTTATTAACCCTTCTTTCCTTCTTTCTTTTTTCCTTCCTTTTTTTTTTTCCTTTGCTGTTGCAATCAAAAAAAATTTTCACATGCGGTTTTGCTTTTTTTTGCCCAAATTTTATTTTCAACAAATGAATACTATTCAAGTCAAACAAGTTAGCTCTTAGTTCACAGCCACGCTTAAATACTCTCGGGTACATTTTACACTCATGAAAAAAGTTCCAAGAAAAAAATATTGTCGACTAGTGAAACTTCGGCAATACATATAAGTAACATATTTAATTGAATAAATTTTAAAGAAGTAAGCGTGAGTAGATCCATTTCAAAAGTAAAATGAGGATACATTAAAAACCGTAAATGCCGATTTTAAATGCAAGCATGCAAACGTGCATGCCATGTGTCGTACAGGTACTGGATAATTTTGTGCTTGTTGCTCTTAGTTTGTAATGTAAGGTTGTTTAATTCAAGTTGTGGATGAAGCTATCATTTCCGTCCAATGATGTCCCGTTCGTGCATGATTGGAGAAAGTTCTGGTGATCTAGCAGGCCAATGTAACACGTTGACATCCCATAGAGCATGTTCGGTTACAACAGGGTATGAAGGGGCACGTCATCCTGTTGGAAAACACCCCTTGAGTGATGTTTATAAATTGCAGTGCACCAGTTAGAATCGCCAGACTGAAGTACAAGTTTGCAGTCGGGGTGTGTGAATTAACCTCACGAGAGTGCTCCTACAATCAAAGAAAATTGGCCGCGCCAGACCACAACTGTAGGTGCAGACCCAGTGTATCCAGGTGGCAAAAAGATTGTTTGTAGGCGCTGACCTGATCTTCTTCGAATCAATATACATCCATCACTGCAGCGACGCAACGTACACACCTCAACCCTCGCGATGCGGGGGTTTGCAAGGATTCTAGAGCCCATAGCCTGAATAACCCCAAATACGGCTTGAGGCCCAAAACCTCACTTTGCAGGGTTCCCTAATAATTTCCGCTATGCCACTGCATTACTAACCCCCCCCCCGCCAGAAACAGCTTTGATCAGAGAACACAACACTTTGCCACTCTGCTCTCCAATGATCTCTAGCGTGACATCACCGAAGTCACAGATGTCAATAATGTAGAGCTAATGGCATGAACGCTACAGGTAGTCTGACTGGAAGCTATTTCCCAAACCATTTGATTTGCTACCGTTCACTGTGTCACTCTGGTGCCGGGAAAAACTGTAATTTCCGCTGTAGATGCACTACATTACCCAGCCATGTGGTGAACACTGTAGTCTTGTGATTGAGTCATAATTTTCTTGAGGTAGTGCTTTCCCGGGTCCACTAGGCCAAAAATCTTGGACAATGGATACATTCCTTCCTTCTGTAATATAGCGGAAAGAAAATCCACATTTTTTAGCTCTATTGTACTACTTCGTTTAAACTCAGCGAAATGTTGATAATCACTTCTTCGTCATCTTAAAGTCATTTTGGACTAACATTAACTCACTACATCATACACTTGACTCACATCCTCCACATGGAGCAGCCAGCACCAGACTTATGCACCTAACGAGAAATGTGAATCAAAGATTTTTCAGATGTATAAACACACCTACTAAATTTCGTCGATGCAGCACAAATACTTTTTTGTGATGGGATATTTATTTCAATCAGTGAATTTTACTAATGAAATTAAATGAAATAAAATGAAGTTACGTGATAAAAAAATATTTATAGTTTAAAGCAAACTATTTCAAGTTAGTTGAATTTAAGCCTTAATAACAAGATAAAGGCCCTGGCTGAAATCCGTGATACGAATGAGGAAAAAAGGACCACAATACTGGAGGCTACTTCCCTTTTGAAACACACCAGATGGAAAAATATTAAACTTCCCTAATTACCATAGTTGTGAATACCATACATATATATATATATATATATATATATATATATATATATATATATATATATATACTCCGGAGAACAAATGCTACCTTGCAAATCGTTGCAATAAGTTGAGTGTAAATATAAGCAAAAGGATCTAGCTTACTAAAACCTGTAGAAAATTATATTCAAAATTCCATAGATGAATGTGGAAAATGGAACAAGGAGCAACTGATTTATTAGGGATCTCGTTTGAAGAGGATGCTGGACAAGCTCACAGACAGTAAAAGAAAGAAAAATTACTTTTGGTGAAATTAAAGAAATCTGTTATGAATTTTTGAAGGAAGTGAAAATTTCATAGTGAATTCATTTTATGTCATATACGATAAGACTGGAATACTTTATTGTATTTTTGACGAGAGATTATATCGTGAAATTAAATAGAAAGCTGCATAAAAATTAAAGGAAATTTACAAAGACGATATTGAATCTTTAAATTTTTTTTTATTTCTATGTAGCGTTTAATGGTGTTTTACCATTGCAGACCTAGTACATTCCCCAGAAGCTGGAATCTCTTTTTAGTGCGGCACAATATAGGCGGATACCAATCTCCACAAGTAATTTTGACCCCCAGTTTCCTCCCCAGATGGAGGCCCCTGAGCTCTGACGATGCGAACGTGTACTTGGATTTAATTTTGCCGAGAGCTCTCAAGCTAAATGGACATTTTAGGGATCGCTTGCAAGCCGTATAATCATACGACATGGTCACTGTCGATTTTCTGCATTATGAAAATCTATTGACTTGGCCGGGGTCAAACCCGCAACCTTAAGTGCAAAAGGCCAGCGACAAACCAACCACGCCATCTTGAAACAAGAAATAAAAATAAAACAAACATACAATGAAAACCTCACTATATAGAAATTTATCGTGATGCAAGAGAAATCCTAATGTAGAAAAACTTTTGAAAATATTTTTAACAATAATGTTATCGAATGCACCAGGTGAATGATCTTTTTCAGCTCTAAAGCGTATTAAAAATAATTTAAGAAGTACTATGGGAGAAAAGACAATTTGATTAACATGGTCATATTACATACAGAATAAAATGTTTTGGACAAAATAGATATGGTAAAAATAATTGAGAGACGAATTTGCCAAAGAGAAATCAAGCTGTATAGCAAAACTGTAAGCTCTTAAGTAAGATTTTTAATTTTCTTTTATATAGTTAAGCCGATAAGTTATCTAGCCGATGAGTTTATTATTAGCAATACATTTTATTTTAGGAATTTAAAATAAGCGACACTTTTCACTATTTTGCTTTTTCGACTCTTAAGCCCATGGGCCTCAAACCTTTTACCGCCAGGGGCCTCCAGCTACTTTAATCCGCCTCTGGATTGATAGAAGAAAAAAACAGAGGCTCAACCTATATAGTTTCTTTGTAAGTAAACTGAGCGTAAGGTATCTTAATAATAAGCTAAAATAATATTGAAACATATTTAAAAATGAATTTAACTGGACAGTTGTAATACAAGCAATATTGACAGAATTTTATAGAGTATCTTGCTTTAATTTACTATCGTTTCTATTCATAAAATAGTATTTCTATAGATATGTGTAGGTGACGACACTAGAATGGCATTTTTATAATGTTAAAATCAAAAGATAGTCTTTTTTTTATCAAAAATATTACTTATTTGTAAATTATTCTTAAAATTTAAGAGAAAGTCCAAAACTTTCGCTTACTCAGTATTGTAATCTGTTTTTAACAATTTCAAATATTGGAGGAAATTAATAAATGAACATAATCTACTATATTACTAAAAATAATTAAGTCATCTATGTATCTAAATAAGTAACAGGAGTATTAACTATTTTTTTTCATGTTCATATATGTGCAAATAAATATTAACTTAAGAGTTAGCTTAAATTGCAGGATTACTTTGTGTCATTCCTTTTATTTGCCAATGAAAGAAGTTAGTATTAAAACTATATAAGTTTCATTTAATACTAATTGAATAACAGTAAGATATTTATCATATTTTATTAATTTATTTAATAAATAATTGTTATAAGCTATTTTTAAAGTCTTAATCATGTATCCTTCATTAATTAAGTTAAATAGATCTTCAAACTCATGAATAATATTTTTGTCTTGCATGTGTGTGTGTACTGTGAATGATATCTTTATTATTCTTAACAGAAATAGAACTACTAATTTTGTCTAATGTGTATTTTGCAGATTCTTGCCTGTATGTGCAAAGTAAGTTTTTAAACCATTAGTTATAGTTCTAAATAAAATAGAATTTTTATGAAATTCAATTATATATATATATATATATGTTACCGGCAAAGTAT